>DWNH01001532.1:0-11243 GCA_018249895.1 Tiana niger | reverse complement strand
TGTGATGAGCACGAATATTTGTTCTGTGTCTGGGTGTATTGTTATCTATATAAGTATGTATTTACAAAAAAAAAAAATTTATGTATGTTTATCAGTTGTCTGGTTACCATAGTACAGGCCTAATTGCCTAATTTGGGATCAGATGACCGTGTGTGAGTTGTCCAAAGATATTTATTTATTTATTTCTATTTGCGACATGATTCTGTCAAAACCAAAATAAGAAAACTCCTGAATGAGAAGTACTTCCATTAGCTATATTAAGTATAAAGGCATATCCTACAGATGATATCTCATTAAGAAAATGCCACTGCCACAATCTGCCAACGATTTAAGCGCATGATTTTCAATTTTATTACTGTCATAGTCCTTCTAAAAAATATACGTAATCGTCGTATTATTACGCTAATAAATAACCTTGTATGAACTTTGTAGACATAAAATATTGTAAGAATACGTGGCACGTTTTATTTACGATCGAATGTAGATTTATTCACCCAAGTCCCGATTAGGGCTGGCGTGTTGAAAATTTACAATTTGGGCGAACAGTAGCACCTAAGCACATGTTTACAATTAAATAGAAACTGTATCCAACTGGCTCTGTCTCAGTACATCAAATAGTTTATTTAAATGGGTTTTTGTAGCGGGAGAACTAGCAAAAACTATTGGCTATGTTCATCTATGAAGTTCAGTCACCTCGATATTTCGAATGTGCGAACCTCATTGTCTGCTACGATTTTTTGTGGTATATGGCTCGTTCGTTGTAAATTTATACAGCGTAGCTAAGTATAAATTATTACAAATCGAAATATTTTTCTCTTGATATGACATGAACTTGAATGCGGTCGACATTATTAATCTTAGGATCATATCATTCATTGCACGAAACAATGCAGTTACGTTTGACAAAGCATCTGACTGTTCAAGGTTATATGCAAATACACATAACACCAACAAAGCGCATATAAGGCGGACTAAAAAAATAAAATATAGCGACACAAGGACAAAAGGACTCGGACCCATCATACGTAACACGACTGACAAGATATCCAGTTTTAACATCTTTATATATATATATATATACTTACATATGTACGTGCGATACAATGGATTTAAAAGTTTTACAAGCAGAGATAAAAAAAGCCGGATATTTAATTTTTTATTATTGAATAATTATAGTAGCAAAGGAGCCTGCAGACCACCTGGTGTGTAGTGGTCGCTGCAATCCATGGCCATCCATATACAACTTCAGGCAGTACCTTACCTCAGGCAGTACTCTACCTGAGATCGCAAAAAATGCGTCTACATTGCTACTTCTAAGTACTAAAGATGGTAAGTAAGAGAGGCGCGATTTTCAGAGTTCACTAAATCGCCCGTATTTACCACACCTTTCTTCCGAAACACAAATTGCTTTACGGTAGATTAGGGTGTGACCGTGATACTTCCCCTACCACTCTATATAATTTGAAGAAAATTTAAAATAAATACTTAAACATATCGAAAGACCTATGAATAATAATATTACGAACTGCAATTTAATAGGCTAGTCTAAGATCTAACAATATTCGAATACAACCTGTTCAGTATTACAGGAAGAAACATTTAATTCAAAACTCATACATTTACTGAGCATAACGCATATACATAAGTAGAGCAGTAAAAATTCGACGCACTCATTGAAATAGCTGACACGTTTATAGCTTTCAACAGTTAGCGCTGAGTTTACACCGGTGTATAATTTATAACCGTCCATCTGCTCGCATCAAGGCGTAATTTGTGCTGTTTAAATCCGGGAACATGAATCTTTACATCTTACATTATATACCTACAAGTAAACAGAACAAGTATTGATATAGGCCCAACATAACACAGGAGTAAAATAAATAACTGAAACGCACGTGTTTACAACTTCTTTTTTGATATCAGGTACTAACAATAAATAAACTGACTTGTACTTACTCTTGAATTCTAATGTTAAATACTTCTATATCAGTTTACCTACATCGTATAAAAAAAGAACTCAAAAAATATAATAGTATCAATAGACGAAGGTAATAAAAATGAAAAATTCGTATAACAAAATTAAACTATATCACTGTTTTTCGAAGGAATCTATATCGACATAAACGAAAACCGCTTTAATAATTGGTAAGTATTTCGTATCAATAGGGAAAAACTAAAGACAATATTTTTATGGGGGCTATGGGGGTCTGAGGTATCAGTAGGTATATTTAGGAAAAGGAGTCTCTTGCCCAAAATAGTTTGGGAATCCCTGGTCTATATCTAATTTTTACAGTCGTTATAGTATGGTATATAATTTCTATACATACGAGTTGATCGATCAGATATCAATCTCATAACTTTAAAACCTTAATCCGACCCAAATATGACAAAAAACCACATAAAAAAAGCAAGAACGACGTACCTCTTAGGGTACGACGCATTAGGTATCAAACCAATCAACACATAAGGAAACTGGCCAGACACATAAGGAAACTCTTTTACAGGTGGCAGGTAGACCGCCGCCCGGGGAAGTACCACCGCCACACCCAATTCTACCGTAAAGCAATTTATTGTGTTTCACTAAAAACGGGATAATATTCTGCGGGTAGATTGAAGGTTGTAGTTGGATGACAATTACGTTAAAGATAGACGAAACGATCTACCCTCTATCTTAGTGTTATGCTACGATTACTACTGTCACTCGAACTCGAACGAAAATCACAGCTAAACATATTCACTGTATCTCTGCAATTAATACACCCTTACACTGGATTCTACGCACTAACAAGTATACTAACCTATATTTAATCGAACCACACGGCCTGTGTAACACATTGCAGGTAATATAATTAGAGCGAAAGATGCCAAAAGCGGCGTGCGCGCGATACTAGAAAAACGAGACATGCCTTGAAAATTTTTCAGTTTAAAAACACTGTGTAGTACATACTGGCCACCAGGTACTCTAGCCTGATCCCGGTAAACTCATCATCAGTTCATCAGAAACCCGAAAAAGATGTTATCACTCTGAGTCCGATTTATATTAAAACACGTACATTATTTTAATTAGAAACCTTATCCGAATTGGTTAGCGCAACTACATGCAATCTTCGTGCTTATCAAATGACATTATCACTTATCAATAACGGCAATCCAATGATATGCATTTCCTGTTTTTTCATTGCGTTGCTTTTACATTCATTTCTTCAAAATAAATATAATATTATTTAAATATAATGGAAGATAACGTAAACTATAATAAAATATAATAAAAATCATGGATAAGTGATGCTTCATAATGGATGTAAATACCACAAGAAGAAAAGTTATAACAAAGGTAATGATTTATGGCGCTATGGTGATTGGTGAAAATTAAATTGATGGTTGGTTATGACTATTATAGGACTGATATAGGAAGTATTGTTTCATTATAAATACATATGTTCACACAGCACGCTGCGCTTAAACCTTGTCAAGTTTTCGTATCCTCTTTCAGAAATGTTCTGTTGTGAGAAATTGGATTCCCGACCAATTAGAGAAATATACGATAAATGTTTTTGTCTTCTAAAGAACATAGGTATATATTTGGTGGCAAGGGTACCTTACATATTTGTGCGTTATAACTTAACGCTAACTTTGTGTTAGGAATACAAGAACATAAAAATGGGCTGTAAGTAAACGAAGTTGAAATTCCGATATGTTTATACAGGAAGCACAGCTAGAATTATTAAATGAAATAACAGCAGATCATTTCGTAGAAATTTTTAAATTTTTTTTTAAATAAAAATACTCTTTTTTTTAAAGGGGGATCTGATGAACAGGTGGGGTTTACGGGAATTCCCTGAGGGATCGGGCTAGGAGATTCTGGTGGAGAGAATGATATAGTAGTAGTAGCGAGTACAAACTTGTGGTTTACACGAACTAAGCATGTATGACGGAGTGCGAACTGCATGTCACATCGAAAACCGCAAGATTAATGCAATGCGAAACGCGAGCGCGTTACCGCATTATTGTGACGGGGTGTCGAGGTTCTAGTGGATTACGGTTTGTTTTATTTTTTTACGATGCGCGCGCACACCGTCACGTAAAACCGACACCCTGAAGTTAGCTATACTCAACATTTTAGATTTTCAAAGTGCCGTTTTAAAAAAAGTTTAGTTTTTTGTGATATTTAAATAAACTTTATTTAACTAGATAATGCGTTATAATAAAACTTTCAATGCATTCAATGCCTTTTTTCTATCGTTAGTGTCGTTTTTACTACAAACCTAGAATAAACCGAAAAAAAAAGTTTTTAAATAGATTTTTATCTTGTTACGGCAAAGAAGTATAACTTCTAACGCGTGTACATAAGTATTTTAAAGATTAAAAGTAATAAACGAGCATGCAGGCCATGTAGTGTTAAGTGATCTCTGCAACATGGACATCCATATGCAACCTGCGGCAGCACCTTAGTTCGTCCTGAGATCGCTAATATTACTAATTCTGACCACTAAGATGGTCGCGTCGTGTTTGGTAAACTCCGGCAACCGTACTAGAAAAGGTAGAATTGGGTGTGGCGATGGTAATTGCGCGAGCAACGAACCTACCTCTTCTTTACGTATCTCTTGTTACGTTATTTTCAGTTAGTTCGTAATTTTTTACTTGACAAAAACAATATAAGCGTGTCTTGGTTTTACATCCAAGATTAGCTTAAGACGTACAACTCCTCAAAGGTCAACTCCACAGACACAAAATATCGTGTACACATTTAGTAATAGCCCATTTTAAAAAACCCCCGCCTGGCTGCTGCTGCGCCCAGGGTTGACTCCATACCAGAGACATTCTCAGCGGACAATATCACAGATACGAAATTTTGTATACGCTTCAGCTAATAATAGCCTGTTCTAAAGTCTGACATGACTTGGATTATACGCCTGAATTGACCCCACACCATGAATAGAGTAATTTGGCGCGATAACCGTCATTAGCAATAGCATGCAATTTGTCTAGGTCCTAGACAAACTTTCCTTCTCTTTAGGAGAAGGAAAGTTGCAAAAAATCAAATGTCTAGCAGAAACTATTAAATTATTTTATATATTAAATGCCTTAAAAATGCTAATTTCTAAAAAGATTTTTACTAGATATCTATACATAGTACAAAATGAAGTAGCTTTCTGTGTCTCTCTCTTGTCTGTTTGTCTAACTCTAACGCTAACTCCTCATAAACCACGCAATGGATTTTAATGCGGTTTTCACCTTCTGTTACGGCTAAAACTAAAAAGATACATAAAAATGATGTATCTACTAGAGAAATGTAGTTCTTCTAAAATTGCGAAGAAAACTCCGTGGTGGCATATCTCTATTAACTACGGTTGACTCTCAATAACGATTTCTTACATTCTTCAACACTTTTATTTCTAAATTGCACCCGTACAAAGCCAGCGCGGGTCGCTAATTTTTTATAAAAATATTTTATTTACAAACATTTTAAAATTTGTAAAGATTCTATTTTTACGTAAAATAACGAACCAAACTATTAATTCAAAAAACCATAAATCTTAACGCGCACCGGACGACACCTAATAAAGCTATCTGAATATATCAAAACTAAAATACCTCAAATAAGCTTTAGATAAAACCGGCACTAAAAAAACGTTACACTCATATAATTACACTATCTACAATCTCGGAACCGGAATAACGATCAGCGGAATCGAGCGAATAATCGAGAGCACACAACTAAAACACACGTGGAGTGGAGAGCCATGCGCGGGTATTATTCACACAAGTTTTATTAAATTTAACCATTTATAATCCATATTTTACGCCTGTCCGGGCCTTTTTAACCTGTTAAATATTTTTTTACATATATGATAAGCTTCCACCAACAACTTTTAAAGTTTTAAATTCCCGCTATGAACATCGTTTGGCAAAACTTAGTTTCCAATATCAATTTGATAGGTGGTAGGCTGCCGCCCGGGGAAGTACCACCGCCACACCCAATTCTACCGTAAAGCAATCTTTTGTGTTTCGAAAAGAAATTGTGGATGTCGGAGTTCACCACATACGAGGCGACCATCTTAGTCCTCACAAGTAGCAACGCATCTATTTGCAATTTCAGGTAGGACTAAGGTACTGCCTGAAGTTTACCTTTTGTATTAGTCGGTTATTAAGTGTCGATATTTACGCAAAAGATAACATGATCAAAATGACTAACTGTGTTCACACTTATGTTCATTCGTTCGGATCATACCGCACTAGTACAGTCCGATGAACATCCTTCATTCGCCTTCTTCAAAACCTTTCATTCTATACCAAGAAAACAAATAAGAAAAGAGACCTGTATATATATATTAAATTCATTACTTGTCAGTAACATTTCAATAAAAACATTCATCCCTATCAAAATAACTAACGCAGACATCCACGTCGCCAAACATTCGTGAGACGTGATGTCACTCAACCGTTTGTCACATTGTGAACACAAGTGCTACGAGAACACGCCGAAACAAAAACGAACAAGATATTATTTAGAGACTTCATCTGACTCATTCTAAAGGCTGTATTAAAACAATTAAAACAAACACAACATTGAATAATTTTAAAATCACTCCGACGATTAATTTAATCTGCCGAGTGAGGACCAGTGTACCTAATCGTCCATGAAGGACGTGTTTAGTCGTGTGTTTTTCATTTTATGTTTTAAAATGACAAGACAACGAACGGTCATACAATCCTACGTATGATAAGTTACAATGTTACGACTACGTACAACTCGAATAAAGAAAAGCAAGCACACAGCATTAAAACAACTTAATACCACAATTTGTTACAGCCGCAATGACACAATTACTTCAATATTTTTCTGACATTAGGTACTGTAACCTCCTGATCACACAATATTGCTAAAGGTCGTGTTTCAGTACTATACTTTATGCAAGGAAATGCCCGAGAAATTAAAAAAACGTAGTAAAAACCAAATCAACTAAGGAGCTCGTAGACGAATTGAGTCGTCGATATCAATATTATTATTATCAACGAATAATTAAATGTTTGTTCATATAATTACGATATATGTATATGACTAATTATTAAAGCCAAACAAGTGCGCTGGCACATTTAACGTCATGGTCTTCATAACCACATGTGCACATACTCGAGTTATTGAAGTGAACATAGCAGACACAATATTATTATTAGCTTTATTGCATTTGATCTCGTCTTATTCGCCTTATCTAAATTGTTAAGGTCAATACAATACCACGTGTCGTTAGGCAAAAAACAGACTGTGAATGAGGGCCACGTTCTGCAAACATCGGTGTAGTAGTTTTATGCGGACAAATGTACGTGCAATTTTTACAAACGACTCATAAAAATATGTCATAAAATAACTTGTCACTTTCTTCATGTACCAATATATTACGGTTATTCTTCTATGGATCGGGGGATCATTAACCATCTCCCGCTCCACGGGGCCGTCTTCTGTGACATCACTGGTCGCAGAAATAAACCTCGGTCTCCAAGACCCATCGTTTCTAAGGATGGTTTCAACCAATTCTGAAATTAAATGGTCATCTGCCACATTCGACTCTCCTCAAGCGTGTGCTGCGACGTGTCGGCACTTTAATATGTCCTCTTCCGAATAGTCGGCACAGATATTTCTCAAAGCATCCCATTGTCTGAGATTACCCGCACTGGTTGGAAGGTCAGATCTCCATACGTATTCAAAGATAGGGGTGACCACGTACGAGTCCTGTTCGCTTGCCTTAGCCTAGACCAGCCGTTCCTTTCGCCTTCTCTCTGTATCGTTCAGCAGTTCGATCGAATAAATTCGATTTCTATGATTTAGACTTTATTCAACTTATACATATTAGTCGTTCCGGGCAGAGGCCACGGCGGCGATTGGTGAGGCGAGCCGCGCCGGCGCCGAGCCGTCCGTGACTCAGAATTAGGCGAGCCATTACCATACCTGCGATCACTATCTACAGATCCAAACCATACCTAATTAAGGCGTTCACATTTAGGGTGCGAAATGAACGGAAAACCTCACATGTAATAACACCGGACCCGATGCATTCATTTAATGTATTCGGGCATTAGGCGGCGTAAGCATAGTAACGAGCTCCGCTAGTTACGCATCGCTACCAAGAAACGTTATCAATACTAATAATATTATTAATGTCTATTCATAATATAATTTTATTATTTAAATGTATTATATTATGCCATTCATAGATACTTAAACACTATTAATTTTAATTAAAGTAAACATTTTTATAACAATGCAATAAAATTAAGTGGGAACAATTATTTAATAAAACTCTCACGAAATGTATTAAAAACAGTTTATGTAATGTAAAGAAATGTATCTACGTTATATTTTACTGTAAATAGTTACAATACAAAGAAAATTATAAACGAGTTCAGGTAGGACTAAATAATTTTTTATTGAATAAAAGAAACAAATAAGTAGGCTACCTGGTGTTAAGTTGCCACTGCAACCCATGGACATCCACTTGCAACTGCAGGCAGTAACTTTAGTCCTACCTAACATCGCAAACAAATGCAGTGCTACGTCTGAGGATTAAGATGATCGCCTCGTATTTAGTGAATTCCGGCAACCACATAAATTGATTTACAGTAGAATTGGGTGTGGCGGTGTTACTTTCTCTAACGGCGGCCTACCACTTATAAAATATGGTATGGTTGAATAAAGTATAAAAAAGGATAACATTAGCATAAGACCATGAATCGAAGCCACGTTTTTCTTTGTGAACACCTAATGATAAAAAGTCTTGTTTGAAAACTTGCGAGGTCGTAAATATTGATATTCTAAGACCTCTTTTTCATTAAAACAAAAATAGTCTAAATGCAGCTACGACAATGTTAATTGCTGCAGTAGATTCAGAGTTTAAATGGGAATGGATGTCTGTGTGGCTTGTGACCACACATCCATGACAGACGTGTGTATGTGTGTGTATGAGCGGTTTCCGATTACGCGAAATAATTATATTAGGACCAAAATCTTACTAAAATCAAGTATACGGTGACAAATTAAACCACGATAAAATAACTGATGTACTTAGCTAATGTTTATTCATTTAAGAACTACATTTATACCAACAGTAAATAAATGCAAAATTATAATTTACGAGTAACGGAGATATATATCGATCAAATTCAATGGGAAATATAGACTCGATTAAAAGATGTATCTGAATGCGAACCGGTATAAAAGCGGCGATACCGCCATTAATATCTGTTGTAGCATTTACGTTGGAATTCTCGAGAAATTCTCTCGGGTTCCCGCGAAGTTCAGATCGTGACTTCACGTCGCGTTCGGCGCAATTTGCTTAGCCATACAGTGCCGGTGCGCGCTGCTCTAATCATGTGTAAAATATTGCTGAACCTCGTCACAGCAGCACGGAATAGAAACGACTCGTCAAAGTTAAGAGAGACGATATACAAAAGTAGATATAGGCGATAATCATTGCATAACTACAGTTACTAACCCTCGGTCTTATCATGAAATAATTGAACAATCGGTTGACTTGCCCATACAAATAGGCCTATAGGAATAAAGAAGGTCACTTCGCACTGTAAACAATCGACGGCTGTAAATAACAATCGGCATAAAATGGTCCCCGGTTAAATAATCGTCCACACAATTCCCACAAACGCGTGGAGAATCGACGAGATCAAGTTGAACGCGTGACCTCGAGTCGGCAAGTAACAAGACGGGTGTTAGAACAAGAGACGCCAGCGGAGGGCCGAGGGCCCATTAGAACAATAGTAGCGCGCAGAAGCGTGCGATCATAAACTTACACCTACAATCAACGTGAAGCCATATGAACGCCTGACCTGCCCTAACATATCGTGCCAGGATTATTCAAACCACAGATTGTGGGCTTTCACACGTTACCTGTCTTATTTCTTGTCCCCTTTTACAAAATGGACATACTAAGGTTAATGAAATTTGCCATTAAATTTATTATCTATCAATTATTTCTGGATAACCTAAAATAATGTACTTAAAGGTATATTGTTAAACTTATTTAAGCAATGTATGTAAATTGTACCGTAATCTGTTAAGCCATATTTACTTAAGAGTCATACGTATTTCACTAATGCAACAGTCTTAATGGCACCTGTGGGAATTTTGAGTCATACCGAATTTTCGTTGTACGTGTAAATTAATATTTTGGGCCAAATAATATTTCCACGATAGTAATGCCCCTTGTTTATAATGGAAAAAGGGAAGAACGCGAAGGTGTTCGCACGCATAGGCGGTGGTGTGCCAGCGCGGATACGGCTGTTCCGATCGTCGCTCGCACTAATTGAATAGAAGGTACGACCAAGGCCACTGCGCGACATTAAGCCGACCATTTTCGATGGTATCATTGTGTATATGTCTAACGGTTCCAAACACTATTGTTTGCATTTGAAGATGTTAGTAACGGTTTATCTAAACATAGAACGGACATGGATTGCAAAAAATAGTAAGCGTGACCTGAAATCCGTTTCTCATAAACCAATCTTAAAAACGTTAGAACGTTTACGTCCAGTATATTACGTCATTACGTCAAACAGCCATTTGAGCTATTACAGTATGTCCCTAATGATAAGTGACAAGGCAGAAGCGAGCGATCGCAAAGCAGTGGTGGGCGGCAATCGTCCGATGCTATCTGTACCATTACCCGTAGTAGACCTGAACGCTATTTACTTCTATTCGATCGCTCACTGGCACTTTTGTTTATATCAATAGATCAACAATCAGGTACGTTTTAGTCGCATGCACGTCATCTTCAGGAGTGTAGCGAAGATTTCAGATACGGTCTGACACTAAAATACAAAACAAACAGGTACAGTCATTACGATCAGGACAGTAATACAAATACAGATGAATTGAGAACCTCTTTTTTTGAAGTCGGTTAAGAAGATAAAATAGAAAGTAATGGCTAAGAATATTTTTGATACACAACCATTTCCTAAGACAATTTTTTATAATTGCGGAAAATCAGCGATTTGGTTTACTTCAAAATTATATAATAATTTAAGTATTATAATAGTTACGCAGAACGGGAAAAATTAGGAGTTTAATTAAAAATATCGTACATATCAACAATCATGTAACAATCGTACATATGTATAACTTTGACAAGATTACCTACGAACAAAATCAGATAGACTGTCGGCTTGTGTCGCTATAATTTCCTAATGGTCCATTGTTAGTAGACCTGTAATAAACCTCTTCATAGTCAGAG
>DWNH01001531.1:0-11244 GCA_018249895.1 Tiana niger | reverse complement strand
GGTTATTTCAACATTCAATTCAAGTTTAAATATTTTAAGAAATTTGTCGACAAAGTAATAATGGATACAACATTTTATTGCGTTTTTTCAAGATAGATCTTAGTTACAATTTTAAAATCTAACACAACACAAAATTTAAGTAGATTTTGTGTTTTCTAGCATTATAAAAATCTTTATATAAAAAATTACGTTTTCTCTACATACATAATTATGTATTATGTATGTAGAGAAAACCGAAATTTTTTCCGCTATTAGTCAGAATTGAATTAAGGAATTAAGGAATTCTAAATATACAAACAACATCGTGATTGTATATTGATAACCCCTTGTAGCGACAAAGTTTGAAATAGCGTGAACGGTAATCGATGTCGCTAACTTTTAAAATATGGCGGTCGTCGCACGCCGTATTGGCTTTTCTGCTATAAATATAAGGTTTGTTGTGGCCCGGACAGTTTTGATATATTACATCCTTTAGTTTACGAAGCTTTCGAGGCAAAAGGGTCGTTGAAATTCCATTAATTTACACGTAAACGGAAAGTGGCTGGGCGGTCACAAAGTGCATGTTGAGAGAACTTCGCGACCCTCTTCTGTGGTTTCGCGGGGTCTTTGTGCGGAAACCAGAACCCGCAGCCTGGTATAAACATTACGTTTTATAATATAATAAGTTTTCTTATTTGAAAATTTAATTTGTGCTTGGAATTCCTATTTATTTACCATTAAATAGCTAATTCACGCAAATTCTTTTACTTAGTCACAATCGCACTTACCAAATTCATCAGAACAATTACTCTACCATTATTATCATTACTAAAATTACAACTATTACACTATAATTACAACTACCATAATTTAAGAGTCTTGACCATAATTTTAAAGGCGATTGACTGAATGTTATGTACATAAGTCAATGAGTAGATATCAATCTCAGCGGATGATTATCATCATACAACAGCGTAAATCTAGAACAACAATGTAAGTTAATTGATAGGTGCGTCATCAAGTAGATAATTATATTATACAACTAAGTGAATAGTGAAGAGCGGTCATATACATATGTATAATGATTTTTTTGGACATCTGTTAAACGTTGTAGAAGTAATAAATAATAAATAAATAAATATATTTTTCACAATTGACACACGGCCATCTGATTCCAAATTAGGCAGAACCTGTGCTATGGTAACCAGACAATTGATAAACATACATAAATATATATGTATTTATTTTTGTAAATACATACATACTTATCTCGATAACAATACCAATCGAACCCACGATCTCCGGCTTAGCAGCCAGGGTATCCACTAGACCAGGATAGCATTAGATAACAAGACCCAGAGGCCGATCTTTTTTCTCCCATTTTGCAATAAATCACCATTTATAATTAAGGTAAATACTTCCTGGTCTTTCTGTATCTATCTTTATAAAATAACCTGGATATATTTTAAAGATAAAAATGATTATTGTGGGACCTGGGGGTAACCTTAGGAAACAGGTATGCCATATATGGCATATATGTCGTCGCATGCTTGCGGATTTACAAATGGAGGCTTTTTTAATATCTTGAAGTCTTTAATACATTATTTTGTGTAATAATGTAGTAATAGTGTAATTCTTAAGGTTAAGTCTACCCTAGAAATTTAAAAACTACCAAGTCAGTACATAGCACACACTCTTATTAGTTTATTTATGTGGGTCTCCGCCCTTCAATTTCATTAAATATTATTAACCGTGGATATTTCGAAGCTGCAAATTTTTAATGGAACTACTTCTTAATACTCGCGTACGGTCGTACGTCGTTATAGCACGCTTATAGTAATGCTATAGAGCTATATTCTCGAGCGAGGTCAAAAGCCGCCCGGATGCTGCTCTTAATGGCGCTTATAGGTCGACCACGGGGAATGCCGAGGATGTCAGAAAGCGATTAATGAATCGTCTGCTGTCGATGCACCACGATGGTCTAGCGGAAGCGGCTCGCACCGAATAATCGCATCGATCGCCAAAAAACTAACCCACATACGCACTGGCAGCGTAGCCAGAATTATTAATCGTGAGGAGTAAGTGTGGGGGGTGGCTGCAGGGCGCAGGCGCGAGCGTGCGGCGGGCACTCCGCGAGAGAGGCTCGCGCGCTCCGGCCGCGTCCGACGCGCGTCCGCGATGCGCGAGCTACCGGCGCCGCGGCCGCTCCCCCAAGCGCCGCGTTAACTTGCACCGATGCAGTGGCGAAAATTAACCAGGTTGAAATCTTCGCCGGGCGGACAGTCGCGCGCTCGGAGGATGCTCTGCTGCGGCCGCAGGAAGGTATGCGATCCGATCGATAGCGCGCGCCGAAACCGTCGCCCCTCCCGGCCCGGACGCCGACGGCGTTCGACGACCCCGCTCGCTAAGGCCTCACTAACTCCTAGGCTTTGTAGCTTTTTTGGGCAAGTTCCCTGTGGATTCGTTATGTCCTTATGAAAATTAATGCTTTAGGATGCTAGTGGGGCGCTACGGGCCTCTGTGCCGGGAAAATTCTGTGCCCGTAGCATAAAATGTCGATATAACCTTTCTAGTGCTATAAATGTATAGGTTATGTTGGTTCAAGTATGTGCATAGTAGCTGTCACTTGCCGTTTAAGTACCGTGCTATTTATCAGAATAAGTAGATCAGTAGAGATTTTGTCCTATTTTCGTAAGTTTCGTAGAAGTAGTGAAGTCAGTTTTCTTTCACTGGTCGTCACTAAAGTATTTAATGGGCTTAATACTATTAATAAACTGTTACACAAATAATTAAGCTCATAAGCACTTGAAAAGTGTATTACTTAATTTTAAGCAAATAGTTGTAATTAGAGTTACTAGCATTGTACTGTAAATGCATTCCGCTGTAAAAGGTATACATATATCCGAACTACGTTTAATATATTGTTAACTATTTATTTAAGTTGCAGAAGAACCAAATCAATGAAATTCGGCTCGCAAATAATTGATATAGTCGGTAATCTCTTTGTTGCTACGAGAAAGCTACGAGCGTATTTCGCCATCTTGTACGAGTAGATTCGGGTGCGCGCTGATGCTGAAATTCTTGTGAATTGAAATCTGAAATCGGTATTTCTATATATTTTATAAAAACGAAAATTTATTTAATAAAATTTTTATGCATACTACCTTTAGCAATTTTATGACATGTAACTAAATATTAAAATCGCGTTCACTTTGTGAATTTATAACTTACTCATAGGAGTTGTTATATATTATTACCGTCAAACTTATCTATAAATAGCTAATATGTTTTTAATTTACTTTGAATACTATAATATTAAAAAATCAAAATTATTAAAAAGAATGTATAAAAGAAAAAAATTGCGTTTAAACAAAATTTGACGAGGTAGGTGTATTATATAATTTTATTTGTTACTTTCATTAATCGTTACGTTGTATAGGCTCGTAGCTAATCCACTTATAAATAAGCCTATAAGTCTGTTTACGAAGAAGGGAGTAAAATACCTACCAAGCTACAAAACAAAAAGTAAAGAAATAATGATTAAACAAATCCAGGCGTTATTAATTTTTATTGAAATTTTGTAATCTTGACTCTAAGCTTGTGCAGTTATACTTGTTTAGATCTATTTCTGGCACGCGTCCACCCTTTTTGTGATAAAAACTTGGGAACGCCCATTAAGATAAATATCAAGCTCAAGCAATAGTTACTCATTTTATCAACAACCAGGACTTTTCCACTTTTATGCACAAGATTTTTCTGTTTTGGGTTTGAGCCATAATCTAAACCAGCTGGTGGATTGGTGGACTTCACATGCCTTTTGAAATAACAATTATAAAACCATGCGCTATTTACGATCATAAATCATTCAAAGCGGTCCCATTGTATCTAATTTTCTACAATATAATATTGTTATATTTCTATTGATTATACTTAATATTACACTATATTATTATACTATAATATTTCTACAATATACTTTATCTATTTATAATATTAATATGGGTTACTTAATGTGAGACTACTATACACTAATTCTGTTATTTGACGTTAATAAATCAGACGATATGTCTGAAGCAGAACTAATAAAAAATATATATTTAAATCAAAAGCACTGGCAACAAATATATTTTACCCAAGTGACTTTAAAATCCGTATTAGAGTTATTTCCTTTCCATTTGGCATACACATCTTGCCTGATGCAAGTTTGCTACCTAAATCTCCTAAAACAAGGACTTCAGAATCATTTTTACTGATGATTTTCTGTTCCATGTTTAAATCCCTTTACCAGGTTGTCATACAATTTTTGAATTGCGTTTGGAATTGCACTGAATCTCGAATTTGTATATATTGAATGTGTTTTGTAAGTTTTCTGAACTGCATTACGGTAAAAGATGTTCTATCAACTGTCGTAGCAAGCATAGAATGTAGCAAGCAGTCTTAGTCTAGTATAAATCTGTACTATATCACACAAATATACACAATCATCCTATATACATAGAAACGGTGGAGTGAACAATCTCGTCGCTGTTATTTACTGTATTCTACTCAGCTCTATCTTTAGAACTCAACTGCCACCAGACGACAACTACGATTCGAATCTGTTACTATAAGCATACTATAAGTTACTATGCTTACCTATCTAAAAATATCGTTTTTTATTAAGAGAATTGTATTCAAATTAAGTTGTTCAAATAATGATTAACATTCACCATATACTTACTTTAAAATTCAATAAAAAATATTTCCATTTAAATAAGCATGTACATCTTATCAGAACAATAAAACTTAAAAACTATAGCAAATGTTTATGTAGCTGTGACTTTATCGATTTTGAACATGGAGCCTCATTAAAACTACGATTGTATTTAATGCATGAATCTTAAAAACGTACGTGCACGTGTATAGCAGTAATGTAGGTCAATCGTGATATATGGTGGGGACGATAGGTTCCAATCGAAAGAGTCACCTATTTATAAACAAACTAGTGACCCTCTTACCTACTTTATAACCCCTAGCATTTCAATACTGAATACAATTATTATTTCTATGGCAGAGGAACCTATTTTCATTTTCCGTAGAGCCTACAATACAAACATTTTATCTTTTGGCATGCTTTGCTGTTCCTTTAGTTATAAATAATAAAAAAATCATGGGAGAACGGTCATTATTTTAACCCTCTAGTTTAGGTATTGTCAAATTAAATAATACATAATCGTAAAATGCATTTACTTAACCACAAGAATTGTAATGCAGCGCTTTCATAAACAATAATAGTAATATTTCGTTTCCACAATAATACACAGTGATAGTAATATTTTATTTCCACTGACTTTCATTTAATCTCATTTTAGAGGTAGAAATAGAAATCATACAAAAGAAAAATTATAGATAATATCTCTCACCACCATTACGCTTACTTACGTTAATACTTCTTGGATTCCAATTTCCTATTTTTAAATAAACAAAGTCAAAGTATTACTTTCTCTCGAAAAACTGCGACAATAATATTACTATTACTTGACGCTTGTTGCCTAATAAGAGTATATGGTAGCGAAATCGGACCCGAATCACGATAATCATTGTACTTAACGTTGAATTAGTAACAGCTCTTGTAGTTGTGGATATGACTACTCGAGACTGACTTGTTGACACATGAGTGAGCATTGAACGAGCCTCAAGGGCTGTATGAATTATTTATCAAAGCTTACGCCCACCTACAATGGTTGTCGACGCAGACATATTTAAGAATTCTAATTCGTCCCTACCAAATATGAAAGGATCTGGAATTATAGGTAATAAAATTAGGAAGGAAAATAGAATTGTTTTCGTTTTCATATTACGTACTTAAGATATAAATAATATAAGCAATAACTTTTAAATTTTGCAATGTTGATATAACTATAGATTAGACTCTGAACCGTGTGCTTTAAACATAAATATTTACATCAATAGTATTACTATAAAATTTTCGTATGTCAAGTTACGACTAGTCAGTTTTGTAAATTGATAGTAAAAATCTTAATAATGTTATTCCTATTTGTATGTTAAATATAAAAATATGCAGATCAATGAAAGCTTAAGTTTATTAAATATTGGATTTTATTATTAATCACTTTTTTGCTTTGATTCTATTTAAGTATAAATATTTTTTTTTTCAAAATCATAAAAATAAAATTATATTTATATTAAAAATATTATTTACTACGAACGTAATGTAGAACCTTCGTAGAATGGATGTAGCAACGTAGTACTTCGTAGCAAGTTTGTAGCTCAAGACTCAAGAAATAATACTTAATCTATTAAATGCGTCACAATTTAAACAATGAACGGGCTCAAGTTAAGTGAAGTTGCCGGCTATACGTACAAAACAATACTACTTTAAACTATCTACGTTGTACGACTGTACTAATGTAACTTGAAGGCAATTAATTTAACGTTTCCACTCAATTTGCGAATGACTCACTCCACACTCGGCTACACGGATATATTCAAACCCCTTACCACAAAATGGATTTTTATGTTAAATATTACAATCCACGTAGAATCGAGTATCACGCTCACGCCATGCATTAAAAGATTTCAAGCAGTGCCGCCCCCGCTGACGTCATTCAATACGAGACAACCAAAGGTTTAATATTAAACAGAAATGCTTCTAGCATTCCTGTTTTGCAGCTATTCCTTGCATTGCATGATTAAATTAGATTTATTAATCGTAGGTAATTTAATAGCTAAATCATTTTTCTATCGCTCAATGTTCGAGATCGGCATAAAAAAGATGAAAAAGAACTGTTTATCACGTTCAAATTACTTTTGTTATATAAAAATGGTTAAATAGAAACTAGGGACAGTTCTGACGAATTTCGTGTGTGCGCGGTTCGTTGGCGGCCTCGCCGGCGCATACGCAGATATGTTACCCTGCAACAGCCAAAGCACCAAAGTTAATCTTACTGCTTAAAAACCAGATCTTGACCCATTTTATATGACTGTATCCAAATGTTTGTTTTATTGTATTCATAAGTTTTGAACTGCTGCAAAGGATCTTGGCCTCAGATACTGAAAAAGATAATATTTAAATGCCTTGCTCGCAGAACATCCTAATCCTTTTTTTAAATTTCAATAGCGTTATAAGCACTGTACGGCGCCATTTCTATCACTTTCATTTCTATGATAACATAGCTGCTATAAAATATCATGGCCGTCAATGTGATAAAGTGCAGAGGTCGTGGACGTGCGTTTAATATTGCCCTGCTTTATTATCGCTCAAGAGGATATAATTGAAGTGAAGTGTGTTGTGGGTAGATACATAACACTTCACTTCAACTTATAAATACTTTAATACATTCCGACCGCAGACCCTATATCATTTTGAAGGATGATTCTCCGAACTCCTCTCAAGACTTTTGAAGTAATATTTGGTTTAAAAATAGACGAACTCGCAATAAGTTTGTCTATTTTAAAATCATTTGAGTTCGTGCAGTAATTTCAAAAAAGTGTAATGTCATAGATAATTTAACTTTGTGCCATAGATAATTAAATTTCGCCAGTCACTTTATCCGATCAACTTAAAAATGTAGCCGTTTGTATAAATAAAATTTTCTCCGTTTTCCGAATTTTTCATAAACCTTGATGGAAGGTCTAGTTTGATGTAAATTTATTATGTCCTAAGTGTCAATTTACCTGAGGAGCGGGACCTAATTTAACCGCTTGAGTGCCAACTTTTCGTTGGACTCAAATATAAGCAGATAGGTAGTCGCGAGTTGAGGCATTACAGTGTTTTAGAAAAAAAATGGTTTATTTTAATTTCTTGCATGAGATTTGACCTTCTTTAGCTGTAAAACATTCAAAGGTTTTAAGTAAAAGAAACAGTTTTTATGTGAAAGAAGTATTCATTACTTAATGTTAACTTCAGGAATGAATGAATAAAAGTTCACGTTTTTTAAAAAGCTAATCCACTCTCATACATTTATTGAATGATGTCAAAAGTACAATAAATGAAAAACGTGTAAGCTACTTCAAAAATTTCATCTAAACATGGAAAAGAAGTATAGAATAATATCGAACTGAGTATGAAGATTCGGTAAAAAATAGACAGACTGGATTTGACTGGCCTCGTGGTCTACTGGTTAGCGAACTTGACTGCTAAACGCGGGATTTGGGGGTTCGATTCCCACCTAGGACAAATGTTTGTGTGATGAGCATAATCATTTGTTCTGTGTCTTTTCTGGGTGAAAAAAAAATTATTTATTTAAGTATGTATTTAAAAATATTTATGTATGTTTATCAGTTGTGTGGTTACCATAGCACAGGCTCTGCCTAATTTAAGGTCAGATGGTCGTGTGTGAGTTGTATAATATATATATTTATTTATTTATTAGATGATCATGTTTGAGTTGCCCCTAGATATTGATATATTATTTATCCACGACTGCGAGTACGAAGTTTTACTCTTTTTAGAGTCCTGCCTTACCGAGACGCAATGGCGGCGTAGCTGGGTACGTAGGCATGGTTACTTTTGGCTACCTTCGGTTGCCAAATAGAGTGGCCAGTAGCTACCATCTGTTAATCAGTTCTCTCAGTTCTCGTACCGAGAATTAATCGGTTGGACAGAAAAGTGGCGGTGGTACCTACCACTATTAAATAGTGTACTTCTGGACACGTGATTATATAAAATGTAAATGTGTACACATGCCATAAGTTAAAAAGAAAATTATAATAATTTCCCACAAAACAATTTTACGTCCAAAAATTTGTTTTCATATAATTTTTTACCTCAATAGATATTTCTTTTTATTTGTTAGATATGGTTAAGCAAGCAAAATAATACTTTAACTAAAAGAACAACATTAGAATGCCTTGTAATTCTATGGAACAACCTCAAAAGAAATATAAGTTGTTTGTTCTATATTATACAAAAAATAAACAAGAGACTTATAACAGGGCATTATAATAGAAGGTATTGTTTTATTAAAATACGAAAGCTTTTCTAGGCCGTTGTTTGTATGACAATAAAAATTTTTTCTATCGTATTGCGGTTCGTTATTTATCGTTCCCCAAAAACAATCTACTATATTAAATTGAATAACTGTTACTATGAAGATCTAACACCTTTTTTAAACAATAATGTTGGTAGCTAGGCCATTCTTCGAGTATGACGAGAACATAGTAACTTCTAGATATATTATTCTAAATAAACTAAAAAAACTCTTAAGTAAGAAACGGGCTCATTGCTTGCAAAAGCGTTATATAATTCTAAGGAAATGTTTATTTTTCGCATCTACACACTCACCCGTTAGGAGATTTTAGTACAAAAAATATATGGGAATCGAGGGTGTCGCTTGGTTAAACATTAGGGAATATTAGTAATACTACTGACGTATCTTATGTACTCGTTGTTAGTAGCCTTCGTCAGATACGTTGGAAGATTGTTTCATAACTCCAAAGGACGTGGCTTGTACCTGGTTACAATCTGCTACTTACAAGTATTATTATTTTTGTATTTTCGTAATTATTTTTTTATTTGTAATCTCACTAAGGTGTTATATAAATAGCATATGCCATTTAATGATTTACCTTAGTTTAATATCAAACAGTCAAATTGAATTTCTTCGTAGATGATTTATCGTAGCAGTTATAGAGCACCAGACCGTAGACAGTGTAAAATAAATGCTACGCGCAATTAAATTTTGAACGGCGAACATTTTCAGACGTAATGATTTTCTGGTTATGTGTTACCATGGGAGACATAATATATGTGTTATGTGTTTAGTGTATTTAAAATTATTTCATACATATGTATATTCTCCTGAAGAGAGTAAATTTCCAACAAGGAGCGGTAATAGTGATATGTCGGATTCACACAAAGTAAACTCGCATAAACAATTATGATACGAACGATCGATAGTCGTACAAGCACATACAAATATATAGTAGCTAATGGATTAATAATTGCACAGAATTCCATGTGTACTTGCCCTGTGTTTCGAAAAGCAACTGATTTCGGTCTAAGATAGCGTTCAAATGGATTTTCATTGTAATCGTCCTGTCGTGTTGGTCGTTGACCGCGTTGACCATAATGGTAGAGTTCAAACTCGACAGGATACCTCGTTTTACAGGATCATTGCCATTTCCCTATAATCTTTATTTATTTATTTATTTATTTAAGAAAACAATACATAATGATGAGTTAACTGCTAACATATTTATACATTTATTCATTTAGGTATACAATACCATGACATAAAAAGACAAGGAGATTATAACTCAACAAAGATAATTAACACTACCCGCTGTACTAGTTATGACTGTGCGACAGTCGGATAGAATTCATCGACTTCGCTTAGTTGTACCCAACGTATGTCATTTGCATAGTATAAGCAAAAGTTATTTATGCATACAATTTAATTTTGAATAAACTATAACACACTATAATACACTTCTGTAATATTGAATTTAAAGACATAGATTTATAATATTATGTTGTAATAGAAAGTAAAAAGAAAGAAAAAAATATATATATTAATGTGGCTATGATTAATTTTTTTTTTTCTTCTACAAGTTTTACTAACTATATGTATACTATATTTAAGTAGGTTGTGTATGGGTGGTCTTGTTTGGTTGTGTATGGGTGTGTGCATTTATGGTGGTGTGTGTGTGTGTGTGTGTGTGTGTGTATGTGTGTGGATGCCAGAGTTCACTAAATACGAGGCGACCATCTTAGTCCTCAGAAGTAGCAACGTATCTATTTGCGACTTCAGTAGGACTGGTACAGCCTGAAGTTGCAACTGGATGTCCATGGGTTGCAATGACCACTTAACACCAGATGGCCTGCTCGTTTTCTACTTTTAGTCAATAAGAAAAACTCTGATATTAACTGATGATAATTGTTCTTTATAGCCATTCTTGGGCTGGTTATTTTGCGACCTTTTTTGCGACGACGAAGACATAACTACAGCTGCCACGACCACATCGGATGACTATTTTGACTCGCTGTTTGACTGCTCAGAATGCCCGCAGCCAGCCTCAGCGACGCGCAAACCAACACAATCAATTACCATCAAATTACGTAAGTTATGATTATTATACACTTCATCTTGCTTCACGTAAAACTTGGAGGTGCTAGGTTCGTCGAGCGGGGAAGTACCGCCGCCACGCCCATTTTTACCGTGAAGAAATGTTTTTATTTATTTTATTTATTTATTTATTTATTTATTTGAACACCAACATAATGTACACCAATTACAGCATAAGCATTAATTACAGCATTTG
>DWNH01001530.1:0-11248 GCA_018249895.1 Tiana niger | reverse complement strand
CACATTTTGACATTTAGAGCAAGGACATTGACAAGTATGATCTATTTTAACTTCCTGCTTTATGGTTTTATTTTAAAACTTATGTTATTTTATCCCCTTCACCTGGGTCCCCTCTTACTCCACTAAAACATATAAGTAAAAAAAGTACACTTACAAGACAACAAACATTGTCCACTGATTCGTGATTATCATAAGTTATTGTGTATAAATCCAAAAGAAACCTTGTATCCTTTTTGTAGTGCCTTTGTTCAGAGTTAAAATATGGCATTGACGCCATCACAAACTCAAGTCACAAATTACTTTTAAAAGTTAGACACAAGGTAATTGAACGAGGTAGCACTCTGCGCGTCACAAAGTAAGCCGTAATACTAACAGAACAGCATGCCTGCACCGCTGAATCACCTTAGAAAGCTAGACCCACCAGTAATCACAACTGATTGTTAATTAACTGTATTATGTACTGTATACAATAGGTGAAGGCAGCACACGTATCGAAGTTTAGCACACGAATATACTTATGTGGTTACCGTTATGTGATTTAGCGCCAGTTTTTAAAGTGTGTAACCAACAATGTGTTGCTTTTTCATATATAAAAATTGGACTATTTCTAATAGTTAACTTGTTTTTTTACTTTTATACAGTACCTATAAAAACTCACTGGTTAAATAGGCAAGATGAAACGACGTAACAAAAATTATAATACTACGGGTGCTTAGATATTCTTCAACTTTAAATCAAATAGGTATCAAATTGGGATCCATATCCCAACTACAATTTTTCATTGATATTTACCCAATAAATGGTATTGGGTCACTTTACATTTTTGCGTTCTCATTTATGTACTTATGTTTGCAATAGGATTTTATCAGCATTGCAAATAAAAAACCATGTGATAAATTAATTATACTAAATATTAAATTGAAAATTTTACGTACTATGTAGGAATTAAATATGAATAAGCACTCATGGCCCTTAGAAGCTATGCTACATAATTGCGAACTCAGTGCATTGATCGATGAGCGCCATTTACACATTTCTCATAACAATTAAGACTTATGCTTTCGCAATCGAGGCCTAGGCCGAGGTTACAGTTACAATATGACGTAAATATACGGACCATTGCAAAACTAGGCCCCACCTAAATAGTTATCCTGATTGTTTAAAAACTGTAATAACGCTACGTTTCCTGCACTTTAACATCCACCGAAGACTGAAATGATGTGACTGTGGATGAACCACATTATCTAGCCTCTCATTCTGCCATTTAATTTAGACGTATCTTTGTGCCATATACATATGTACATCTAAGTTATGGAATGTTCTTTCTGCCGAGGTATCCCCAGCGGAGGATGATTAAAAGAGCCCTCCTTCAAACTCTTCAAGTGTCCACAGGCGAAAGTGACTATTTACAATTCAAGAGCAAACTTTCTATGCGAGTCAATGCTGAGCTTAGATTATAAAAAATATAGGTTGTGGCGCGGAGCTATGTGCGTTTAAGATTGATTCTCTGGTAGTTACTTACTCGTCTCTCAGCTTCCTTCGCTGCTTTCAAATGATTTTCGATTGCGTCCAAATCCAATTTTGGTAATGCTGTTTCTATATTGTAAACATCAAAACTATCTGAAAATTTGAAAAATATACAGTTATAATTGATAACATGAAATTTAATTTCTCTCATTTTCTTAGAAATTCTAAACCTTAAACTTACCAAATTCATATTCCTTTAAATTTTCATGTTTTCGGACGGATGGATTGCTGCGAGAATTATGTGCCACATTTGTATGACGCTCCTTTGTTTCACTAAAACAAAATTTCAAGTTAAATCAAATAAGAAAATTTATTTAAAGGTTTACTTAATAGAGTCGTCACACCTCATCTCAATTAACCGAGTGATTCTACACCCATTCAGTACCTCTAATACAACAAACTGACGGTTTACAATGATGTGATTCAGTTCACTTTAGTAGATACTGACTGTGTTAGAGCTATCTGTTTTGCGTCAAATCTATTAAAAACTTTGTATACATTACGCGGTCAGCTGCAGTCAATGGACTGGAATGATGGCACAATATTTCATGTGCTCGACCGATCTTTGCATATGATGTATACCTTCGTTTTCGTACAATTTTGTTAATTGTCTTTCCAGTACCTACCCAGTAATCTACTCTATCTTTTGCGTAATCACGTTCTTTAACCTAATAAGTATTGATCTGTCTACGAGTTAACGTACAGTCGCTTATTGCGAGCTCGGATATACTCGTATGTATATAGGATAAAGGTAAATAAAACTGAAAACCGCGTCCCTTATAACCACCGTTGTTTGATTATAGAAAGTAAAATTATTATAGTGTACCTAGATATGATAAGTCCACAATTGCAAAAGTCTCTTTGCCCAGCCGAATATTTAAATTTAAGATATCATTGTGAAATATACTATAATTAACTAGATATTACTATAAAATACTATTGTATTTTTTAACACCTACTAATCCATTAACCGCAACATAATTTATATATTTTTTTTCGGTGGCAGATTGGAGATCCAGTTAATGACGAGACTAAGTTTAGAATTTATTAGCATAAAGATGAGAAACGTTGAACTGCAACGACCGAAACAACTCTTTGGTTGGAGTTCATTGTTTCAATAATTATTAAATAATACAATTCAAATAATTATATTATACATACTTACATTTGGGCAAGATTCTTATTGAAAATTGCGTTAATGCTACTTTTGTTTTGTCTGCCATGAGAACTTTGGTTTTCTATAGTTGCAGTAGTAATAAGACTACAACAACCAGCTGGACTAGTTGATATCCTGTTGGAATTGCTGTCAGTGCCGATTGCTTTTTTACTTTCCATCCATATTTTGTCTCTCTCACGCATTTCATTCAGTTTCGGTATAATTTTCCTTAATTCGGTGCTTAATTGTTTTATTGTATTCTCAACATTATGACTTAATGCTTCTGTGTCATAATTATTTTCATAAATATTAATTTCATCCTTACCATCAGATAAAAGCGCGTCAGTAATCTTATTATTGGCATTATCTTCTATTAGTAAAAACTTAGGCCTATTTAAATTCATTTCTGTTCTGGAATTTGTTTCATTCTCCGCATTCATGTCTACAATTTCCTTTCCAAGTTCCTTTTCAACATTATTTATTACAGATATTTCGTCAATTTTATCACAAACTTCATTTTGTGTCTCCACTAGTTTTTTAATGACGTGGTTTACTACTTCACTAATGTTGTTAATTGTACTTTCTATAGGTTGTGTAAATGTATCCTTGATGTCTTTTCGTAATTCCTCTAAGTCGTCTTGAATATTTATGTTATAGTTCAAAAGCTGTTTAATTTCATCTTCAATTTCTTTATTAAAGTCGCCTATTATATCCTTTGCATGGAAATTATTATCAATATCTGTTTGAGAACAACAATCATAACTACTTGAATCGATGTTGTTATTGTTGGAAATAGTCTTTAGGAGATCTGGTATCTCCTTTTGTGTGTGACCGTTTACCACGTTGTTTAAGGAATATACCTCATTAGGTGCATTTTGTAGTTGTGTAAATTTATTATTGTATATGTTATTGTTATTATAATTTTTAATATCCACTGACGTTTCGTTTCGACTTGTTTCTAAGTCAATAATCTCCGCATCAAGATCGTCATCGGTCATGTCATTTTCTGAATGATAAAAATTTTCTATTGTGGAAGAGTAATCCTAAGTAAAAAAGTTAAATAATTGCATTAAGATAAATAATACTTATAAATGAGCGTTGTTAAAAGTATTTATGTGTAATAGAGAACGATAGTTCTGATCATGATAACATAACCACAAAGTCTGCAAGTTTTTTTATAAAGACTAATGCTTTATTTAATGCATTAGATTTAATATAATAATATACTGGAAGTTTTGAGCGAAACTAGAACATAAAAACTAAACACCTAGTTATACCAATGTACTGGGGCTTCCATATTATGGCGCGATTAAAAGTTACACTTCATGGGTTTCTCGCCCTTAGTCAAATTTTACCTGTAAAGTATGCGCTAAGTGTTGAAAGCCGGGATAGTTAGGATTTACTATTCCCCTCGGTACGGGTTTAGTACCGTTTTCAGACATTTCATCTGTATCAGATTGTTCCAATGTTCTTTCATCAATAAGCACCGGTGAGTGAGCATCGACTGGAACAAAAATGATAGTAAATCAAAAAAAGTTGTTATAAAAATTATAGTGTTGTGTTTCCCAGCCATTTAATACGTACACAAAATGCTTTCTTGAGCTTTGGATATTTTCTCGTCGACGTCCAGATTACTGTGGGTTTTGTTGTTTTTCGAATTTATAACATCATTGCTCTGTGTATTAATTCTGTACTGTTTATTGCAAACTGATGGTTCCACGTTTCGTTCATATGTACGCTGGGTAAGTTCCGTATTATTACTACCAGTAAATTTGCTATTACCATTTATTTTTCCGTTTTCCCTTGAATTGTAAAAAGAGTTATAATTACTGTTGAAGAGTGTATTGTCGTTATCCACTGTGTCTTGAGTAACGTTCACATTCGTCGCAAGCCAACTTTGATTGTTGTCAACGTGGCTACGATGTAAAATTTCATTATGATTTCTCGCGGCCACGTTGCCGTTGTCAATAGTTTGGTTGATCCTCATGATTTTCTGTAAAAAATAAAAATAATGTTTGGAAAAAAAATAACTAAATGAGAATTACTTAGATACAAAAAACTTTCATCTCACTGAAGGCTTACTCCAATACCCGGCCGTAATAATGTACATCGGAGTTTAAGAAGAGATAATCGGCTAGTTTCAGGTTTAGAGAGCATCGCCTCTCGTTCATTACCTACGTGACTTTATAACGCTTGCTCGTTAGTCGTTTTCTAAGTATGATTGCACGTAGGTATTATACGTTAATACTTGTATATAGGTATACAGAGTTCTCAAAATCACCAACGTAAAATCAAAATGTCGCCAGGTACTACCGCCTTTCACATATGTAATGTCTATATTTAATTCACGTAAACATTCAAGTTGATTAAGCTGATCGTGATGAACATGTAGGCGTAGGCGCAGTAAACTATCAGCCAGTTTTAATATATTCATGTATGTGTGTAGGTAATAAGCTTTATAAAATATCATATTTTGTAGATGGGTAGGTACATATATGAGTTTTTCACAAAATACGACGATATCGCCGTTACAATTTCATATTAGACGAACGCTTTCTATCGGCAGTAAAATTTAGTAAAAATCGTTCTGTACTCTAACGATATAAAATATTATTACTAGGCTTCTCTACTTCCACAAAGTCAAATAAAGACTACGTAAATCCACTTTGGCGAGCCAATATTGTACGGGATTCATATAAGTACCTACATATTCAGTAAAATTAAACGAGGAACAAAAGAGAGAAACAAAAAGAAATGTGGAAAATGAAAAATTGACTTCATTATTAATCGTGGCTGCCAAGTTTGAAAACCCTTGCGCAAAACCAGACTACTTCATATTTACGCTGCTCTTCTTACATTGTTAGGAATAAATTTTGAAAAAATCATTACATATTTCAAAATTCGTTCTATCTGCTTATTTGATTGAAAGAATTTAATTGAATTTTGAAATAAATGTAGGTGGAATAGTAATATCTTATAGTCGTTAATGTTGGATTGGTCTCATTTAGTATTTATTCTAAACTTTTGTTTGCCACCAAAAAGAAATCTGCTGGAGTCCGCATAACAATTTGGTTTTATATGCAGACAATACAGTCACTTATTCTACTGTTACAGTCGTCAACGTTGAACGTCTACAAGTATCTTACTAGAGATACGGTAAAACTCGACAGTAATATGTTAATGAAATTAAAACCAATTAAGTACTAACTGAAAAGGCGGAATAATTAGTTACTGACTCCAAACATTTATTTTTATTTTTTAAACCTGACGACATCGTTGTTAATAGATTCTTTGTTTTCTTAATATAGAAACAGATAATCAGCATGCAGGCTACCAATATTATGGCATGGTACGTATGGTTTGTCAAATCGGGACCGAAAAAAAAAACCACCATATATGGGTGTAGTTGTAGGACCACACACACTACATAAGAGGCTATCTTAGTCCTCAGAAGTAGCAACGCTACATGCGATTACGATTTCAGGATTACGGTACTGCCTGTCTGTTGATGTAAAGATTGCTTAA
Source organism: Tiana niger (assembly GCA_018249895.1). Taxonomy (NCBI): domain Eukaryota; kingdom Metazoa; phylum Arthropoda; class Insecta; order Lepidoptera; family Hesperiidae; genus Tiana; species Tiana niger. The sequence continues at coordinate 5,040 of DWNH01001530.1, read as the reverse complement.
CAATAGGTGACCTGTTTGCTCGTTCGCTAATTCGTTGAATCAATCAAAGTAAAAACGGTGACATTTTCTTAAAGGAAATAGATGCTTTTACAATAGAATATATTAAAGGTATATAAAAGATATATGTTAGCTGAAATTTAATAAGTCGCTTTGGGTAGAACAAGTTAGCTTATTTAATTTTGTTGTACGGTATTGCTGTTGTATTTTAAGGGTCAAAGCGTAAAGCTATCGATTTTAACTATACCTAGTACATAGATTATACAAACGGTTGTCGTCTGACCCTGATACCAATGAAGACATATCTCAATTCCTAACTGCGCCTAGTTTTTGCTAGGTATAAACATATAATTATAGCTATTAAAGCTAAACGCTAATATGTAATGTTTGATACGAGTATAACGCCTAATGTCATATTATGTAATGAATATATCAGGATAGAAATTATGAGACATCGTCATAGTCCGTTGAAATTTTTAATTGCAACTTCTTATAAAAGGAGGTCAGCAAAAAGCAGTTAGTGAAATTTTAACTACGTTGCATGTCACGTAGCTCGTTCGCCGACTTCAACTCTTCAGCTTTGCATTAAAATATGAACGGTCGCAGCTAGCGAGCTAACACCTCAACCGTAAATCGTAAAGGAAACCCTTGCGTCAAAAGTCCTTATTTTATCTGCGGAAAACGCATGTACTTCGCATGAATATTACGCTACAACCGTCTTTGAACCTTAATGTTTACATTAGCAACTTTTCTGAAGCCAGTAACTTTTTTTTCTATTTTTAAGTATGTTGTTTATTATTCTTTGGTATCTCTATTGAACCTTGACATAAAAAAACTTCTAACCAAAAGTATGAAATTATTCATCATGGACTCCAAAAAGTTATTTAAGTATAATAGGCAATAAGTCAATAGAAAGTTTATCGGCTCAAACTTCAAAGTAGGTATAGATATTTCTGAATTCTGTAACAAATTATCCCTTCGTTTTTGTTTGAAGTTAGTTTTCTATTTTTATTAAAATATATTTTAATACAATTTAGTTTGTCGTAGTTCTCATATTATCTAAATTAATATAATTGTGCTGTTTGAATTGTGTTCTTCTTTTCGGTTTCGGTTTCTTTTGCCATATTCAATGAGTAAAGGAATTTTAGGGTGATGAATTGATGAATGTCAGTCAGTGGCGGACTAACATTGAGAGGGGGGGGGTCTTTTTCCATAAATTCAATAAAATATATAGATACATATAGGTTAGTGCCTTCATTGTATCTAAGAATTAAATATAGACACGAGTCGAATATAAAGTTGCATAATCTAAATCCCTGAAAAGCAACTTCAGAAATATCTGGTAGATTTAATTAATTTAATTCCGGCATTGAGTCGAAGTAACGATTTCTACTAATTTTGCGGCAAGATATAAACAGGATCGTCTTGACGATCCTTAATTTAAACTTTCTATTGCGAGAAGCCGAAACAGATATTTCTTTTAAAGTAGCTTCATTTACTTGTACTTACTTTTGTATAAATAATATGAATGAACTTAAGTAATTATTTCCACTTTGTTGTGATATAAACTGTAGGATTTTCTAATCTTTGAAGTTATTAGGTACATATTTTGTTTCCAACAGACAGATAAGAATAAACGGGTATAAAATGTAGAAAAATATGAGTTCTAGTCCTTAGGAATACTAACAATACTAGTTACTATTAGTAAATTAAGTAATCAAAAAAAAAAAAAACTATTCGACGGTATACAGGTACAGGTTTGTACTATAAAATCCATAGTTTTAAATATACTTTTATATAACATGGGGCGATTATCTAATGGTAGGTTATCTCTAAATAGCACAAAGTAAAATCGCAAACCACGTCTGTTTGTTAATCCGCTTAGTTTTTTAAAATGTAACAGATTTTAATGTAGTTTTCACTGGACTAACATTTAGAGTAATTCATCCGGGCGGTACGATAGTACCCTACCAAATTCAACAGGAAAAATGCATGGCACCGCCTACTTTTACTCTAAGTGTTTTCTATTCCAAACCCTTAGCTTCGATCGCGTCGTTTTGGATAACTCCAGAGAACCCAATTTTCCCAAGCCCAAACTTATAAAATACACTAAATATCATTTGAATTAGTATCTACTAAGGATTTAGTCCTAGGTATAAATACTACATACCATGACAAAAGGCAAGTCAATAAATTTTAAAATGGCAAGAGTAAAGTTTCAATCAAGATAACACAAACTCTCTTTTTATGTGACTCAATTTATACTTGTTTTCGCCTTTACTCATAACTAGACTAACTTTTTTCTTCTATCAGTGCAATATCAGGAATATTTCCACCTCGAATAAAACTCGAAATTAAATAGATATGTGTAATCAAGCGCGTCGTATCTGACATAGGTATGGAAACGCCGCGTGTGTAGGTGGCTTATACGTAGGTAGCTTATACATCCGCAGGGCGTATTAAGACGTCTGATCAGGTCATGCCGATTCGCACATCGCACGTCATTGTGGATCCCGCACACAGCATGCTCACTAATATGAAGGGTCGACGATAATATTGAACTTAAAATTCGAGTGTATATGTACCTACATACGTAACACCGTGTACGTAACACTCATATATATGAGTGTTAGATACACTCATATACACATATAAACAATATAAAACAGTTTTATTAACTGTTTTAATAATTTTTATTTTAAGTACCTATTTTTTTATTTTTTTATTTAACGATTTTTGTACATAGAAAACATACATAATAAAATTCATATACAGAAATGTATACACAGGTCTGCTTATTTCTTTTGAAATTTCTTCCTTCCTTCCTATGTTTTAATAAGGGGCCAAGCTTACTAGATGTTTGATTTTTAGTATCACGAGTAGGTTTATCAAACTGTTATGCTGTGCTGCAGACTGTGTAATGTAATTGTAACTGATTTCAAAGGAGTACCGAGAGTTTTTTTCCGCCAGCTTTTTTCTCCCGGTCACCACTAGCTATAAGAGCGCCTAAAGCCTATGAACTCATTGATTTTTTGACTTTCACTAAGTGTATGTAAATACCTTGTAATAAATAAAACAATTTCATTTCATTTCATTTCATTTCATATGGGGGGCAGTGACCACTTTACACCCGATGGCCTGCATAAAACTTCTTCCTATGCTAATAAATCCAAATGCTATTCATATGTGCTTAATTCTACAGTTTGCTTCCAAGTGGACTTAGTTAATTGTGAGTATTATTATTTACGAAGTACATCCCGCAAACAGATTTTCAGGGAAAATATCTCGTAAAATTAAATCATAAGTATTGTGTTCAGTTAGTTAGAAGAAAAAAAACTTATTGAGACAAAACTTTGCTCCGGAAAATGCTTCGAGGGAAATTTATAAAATTCTCATACAGCCTTCAAACACCCGAAACTTTCGACTGTTCACTCAATAATGGAAGTTAGTACTCGCAGCTAAGTTAAGGAATAAGATACTCAATATTAATTTATGCTAATATTTTTTGAATGTTTAAATATCGTCCTTTTTATTCATGTTCTTTTTTTTGTTTTATATATTATATAATATTTTTTAATTGAAACTGGCAAGCCGCGTGATAAACGGTCATTAGTCGTGTGGATTGACGTAGTCTAATCCTATAATTTTCTCACGATATTTTTCTTCATCTAAGAGCAAGTGAAAATTAATTCCTAATACGTACTTTATATCGAAAAATTAGAGGTACGTGCGGGAGTGGAACCCGGACCCACCGGAACTGTAGGCTGCAGTTCAACCACTAGGATATTACTACTCGTATATGTTATTATATGGAATACAATTGGTACATGCCATTATAGTATAAAGTTGTGCTAAGTAATAATAATAAGTATATATAAATAACAGTAATAAATATAAATAATGGTAATAATAATAAGTACTGCCATATTACATTCAGTCTATCAGTTAGACGTATAACTACTACTACATAACTACTTTGGTCCAACGACAAACAATGCAGCACGATTGGCCATTGTGGGCGAAGGTAACGCATTTAGTCTATGCAACATGATTGCTGATGAATTTGCGTTGTTCCATTGGGAACCAGTAATTATAATACTATTTATGGTTATGGCATTGCTTGTTCGTGCATTCATACACATTTAGCTGAAGAAACTATGTACATAGGTACGAACGAGAGGCTAATCATTTAGATGTGATGTAGCCTTACAATCAAGTAAAAACGCCGAGAATATTATTGCTATTTTTGCACCGTAAAGGTTAGGTAGTGTTGCAGTACATTAACTTCTACACAGTAAGGAGGCAGAAAAGTCTTACTTAGACATTTATCTCAGATAGTAAGTGGTAAGTGGTCACGTGATGACAGACATCAATGGATATTGGGAAGACCAAAAGATTTGCCAATGCTCCCGGTTTTAAAGAAGAGCTACCGCCTTTTTTAAAGAACCGTCGTTTAGTTTTATTTAATAAATACATTTATTAATATTGCTACAGCAAACGAGCACCTAGTGTTAAGTGGTCACTGCAACCCCTTACAACTTTATAAAGTAAATCTACGGTCTATTTAGGCAAAAGGGGTTTATTTTTAGGTGGCAGTCCGCCGCCTGGGGAAGTACCTACCACCGCCACACCCAATTCTACCGTAAAGAAAATTGTGATCTTATTGTTTTTAATACCAGAATCTAAAATAAATAATATATTATAATAATATATTATAATGAATAAATAATTCTGTTCAATTTTTCTTGTACCTAAAAAAAGGGACAAGTAAACTTTTTCTCTACTTGTATAAATAATATGATGTAGAAATAAATTAATTTATCGTATAAAATCAAGTTTAAAAATTTGTCTAAAAGCAAAATAAAAGAAAAAAAGAAAATATATGAAACTTTAAACAAAAACATTTAGATTACAAAAATGTAACTCATTTATCATTAACATTGTATAAAAAAGATTATGGATGGCATTTGTCAGAAGTGGGATTCGAACCCACGCCCACAGAAGTGGACTGCGACCTGAACGCAGCGCCTTAGACCGCTCGGC
>DWNH01001529.1:0-11251 GCA_018249895.1 Tiana niger | reverse complement strand
GTGCGTGCGGGGATCGAATCCGGACCTACCGGAATGGTAGGCCGAAATTCAACCACTAGGCTATCACTGCTCTTACTTGCTCTTACTGCGGTGAAAACGTTAGTAGCTAATAATATTTTTAACTGGCCTCGTGATTTAGTGGTTAGCGAACCTGACTGCTAAACGGGAGATCGGAGATCTAACCCAGAACCAGAACAAATGTTTGTGTGATGAGCATGAATATTTTTTTGTTCTGTGTCTGTTCAAGCTAATATGCTTTAATGAATCTATGTCCGTTGTTAAACAAATTGTATTGTTAAAATTCAATGTATCATTTTCCTTCTACAAAAATAATGTGCCGTTCAATTAATTTATTGTATTTCATTCTTTTTCTTAATTATTTGCTGATATCATCTGTAATTTGTAATTGTTATTATAATTATTATACTGAAAGGAGAATGTTTTGTTATGTGTGAGGACTCGTACTAAAACTGAAGCCATTGCATCAAAATCAAAATTAAGTGAGTGTGTGTGTGTTTGAAAATGGCGTATTTTCTACTTCTTGTAAAATTTCGTTTACGCTTTAAATATGTATAAAATAATGCCGGTGCGTTATAATATATGCATGTAGGTCTCAGAATTTTCCTAAAAAGACCATTTAGGTCTTAAATGACCGTGATACATGTAAAATTAAAAAAAGCGAACTAATAAAAATAGTGATTTTTGAGCTGGAAACGATTCTTTGTGTAATAGATATATGTTCTTTATATAGGTAGTAAAAAACAGATTTAATAAATTCATTAATTCTATGATTCGATTTATCAATGTTCGAACTTCGACTGGGCGGGATCAAATATTTGGTACTGGTAATGGAACAATTATAAAAGATTAAAACTCACTGCTCAATTTATCTTGTGTAAATATTATTAGTTTCGTACTATTTCAAATAATTTTAAAATTATTTTATATATTTAAAATACAATTACGACGTCATACGAATATACATCCGAGTTGTGCTATTATTTAAAGTGAAATATAAATTTTCATATTAATATTATTTTGTTTCTTATTTACAAATTTCCAAGTGGCCTGCAAAATTTTTTAGATTTGAACCAAAAAAATTTAAAAACGTTTTTAAAAGCTTAGCAAATAATAATAGAAGGAAACTATGTTTAGGTATTATAAAAGTTAACTTTTCATTTTCAAATGCACTTGAACAATCTATTGGTTTATAACGATAACACGAATAGATCTCAATGTTCGAGCCGAACTGTATAATCGTTTCTGCAGCGTGTCTTTCACTAATCAGTAGTACAGGTGAAAAGCACCATCCCGCCACTACTAGGCAGCAGAACTGATCGAACTACAGTTTTAAACGTTAAAGTGTAAACCCAGTTTTTTTTTTCACATAATAAAGACTAAGAAAAAGGCCACTTGTCAAAACATAATGTAATTTCCATTAGCAGGTTTTTAGAAATGTCATGCATTTACACTTTTCCAGAACCTTACTTCATAACCCTCTTCAACGGCAAACGGTTGCTGATGAGTGGTGGTTACACATTCCACAAGAAATCCTGTGTAAAGTACTCAGGTGGATTCCGGTGGCAGTGCTCCTCCAGCAAGAACAAACGCTGTAATGCTATCGTAGTGCTCTCCGAAGACGACGACACCATCATCAGGATCCACGGCTCCCATAACCATGAACCGCCTAACTATCAAATGGCCATAGATGGAACCTACATAAAAATTTAGTTTTTGAAAGCAACCATGTATTTTTATGTAATAATAAATTTAACGAAATTGGGAAAATTTACAAGCTCAATATATTTCTACTTCACGGTGTCTGATAATGATGTTATCCATCAATCAGAAGCAAAGACACATCTTTTGAAGTACCTACGGTGGCGTGTTAACACAAGGATAATATAAAAAACGGATTAATTTAAAAATACTTAAACGATTACTTCATATTGACTGCTGATTTTGATACAGACTTCAAAAAGCAATAAACATGTTAATCAGCCCTTTTAAGCTTTGGTATTCTTTCAGGGCCTCATTTCATAAACCTCGTCAATGGAAAAACTCTCCTAATGTTGGATAGCTATACGTTCCACAAAAATACAGATGTCACTTACTCCGGTGGGATTCGTTGGCTCTGCTCCTCCAAGTGTAGTCGTAAGTGCCACGCTTTCGCCGTACTGTCAAGAGATGAAAAGTGCATCATTAGGACCGGTGGTTTTCATTCTCACGAACCACCCCGCCTGCAACTTACCAAATCTGGATACATCAAAATTTGAATTAGTATTTAAATTGAAAGAATTATCTTTACTTCTTCTTACTGCTTTAAAGGTTTTCTTCCACGTCGTTACAAATTGATGAACAATAAATAATTCGCACTTTTGCATTCATGATTTTCTGGAATTGTAATTTCATTTTTTACTACAAAATTAACTGCGTATGCAGTAGCAATAAAACCGCATCATTGATAAACACTATTAAATGTTTAAGTATTCCTTCTTGGGACATTGGCATGGGACATTGGGAATTCAACTTCTCTTGTAACCTTTTGGTGTTTCTATCAGTTAATATTGGCGATAATTTTGCATAACTTTTGTTTATATGATACCTTCCTTTTATACGATTGCAGAGGCAACTCTGATTACCCTAGTCAATGGCAAAACCCTCCTTTTTCTTGACGGGTACACATTCCATAAAGGCGGTGGCATGCGATGTCACGGTGGAATCAAATGGCGTTGCTCTTCGTCCAAGAAGAAATGTGGAGCATACGCTGTTCTATCTGAAGACGATCAGATCATCCTCAAGATACAGTCTGAACACAATGACCACGAACAGCCTAGATACAGAATGACATCAAAAGGAACTTACATAAAACTTTAAAAATATTAAAAATTCAATAACAAAGAGTGTATTCAATAACTAAGTTTATCTTTCGAGATTGTTACTTGTTGCAAAAAGACTTTAATATATCGTTGATGTCGAAGATTCTTTTATTTGGTCGTTGCACCAGTAACTATAGCAGCACTAGCAATATTAGACTATCAATTTTATTATTGTTTTATGACATCTATAAAATAGTGAATGTTATGTTTGTGTTAAATAAACAAATTAATTAATTTTATTCACTTAGCTGCTGTGCTACTTAATATGTTTGTATGTTCCAGATCCGTACTTTATCACCTTGGACACTGGAAAACGGTTACTCATGCTTAACGGTTACACGTTCCACAAGGACGCAAAGGTCAGAAACTATCGTGGGTACCGCTGGAGATGTTACTCCTTGAGGAAGAAATGCAATGCCTTCGTACACGTCAGCGACGACGAAACCACCATCCTTCGTATACGCCAGTACCACAAGAATCATAAACCATTCATGTTTAGGAATGCATTTATGTAAATAGTTACGCCTATGTCGTATCGTATGTGTTTTAAAACTTTTATGAATTCAAACGTATTCGTATATTCATTATCTTCTAAGTCAGCCCTAATATGAAAAGAAGGAAATTAATTTTTAAATATTTTTTTTATTCGATTATATTGTATATAGTTATGAAGTAAGAGTTTTACAGTAATATCCTGAACCATTGAGGATGCTAGCACAGCGAACCTTTCACTCTAAGAAAAGGACAAAATTGAGCTTAAAGTAATTTGATAGTACCGTTTCTTGAGAGGTGACTATTACTAAGTGTGACTGATAGAACTTTTAGTATGTAAGTGCGGGGCAAGGTTTTACTGTGGTAGTAATAGAAATAACGCTTCACTTGATAAATCTACAGTAGGATATCCTTTGTCGTGGCTTTTTACAAGTATATGAGAAACATAAACAACGAGAAAGAGAACAGACGTCATTTTAATCTTAAATCTACTGGAAATTTCAGTTTCGAAATTTGATATAATAAATATGGGATATTCCGAATTACAGACCATGTCATATGGAAGTAATGCTATAAGATACTATATGCTATAAAAACATTCGTATAATTTAACAAAGCATGCTCAACTTTAGTCTGGATTTGGATTGATCTCATTTAATTTGACGTAAATAATATCAGTTATGCTCCGATCACACTATGTAAATGTTATTCCGTATGCTTTGTCCATATCTTTAGAATAAGTAATATCCACATGAAAAGTTTTCCTTGATGAGTTCATTTGAACTACTATAGCAACTATTTCTAGTCGTATTGTCTATAAAGATTAAAAAACACTCGACTTATACAGAAAATTTTAGTTTCCTAGATTCTAGTCGATTTCTCATATTTTGTTCAATACGAACAATATTTTTTATGTCATAATGTATTATATTACATGTATGTCATATGTCATATTATACACAATGAATTTGTAAATAAATGTCATAGTATGAATTAAGTATTAACTTGGGATTTTTTCTGATCTGATAAATTGTATTGTATGAAATGAGAATGAATTATTCAATCTACATCATTAATAAATAATCATATTTCGAGATAGTTTTTTTGTTGTAATTTCTTTTATCACATTACATATTTACCCTTTTAACCCTTGAGTATTTGGTCTTGATCGTTAAGTAATGAGGGGCGAATATGATTAGCCTTAAGTTAATAAAATAAACCTAAAAATGCGCCACTTTTCTCTGTTGGCAGTCATCCTTTCACACTCGTGTAGCCACACACGCCCGCAGCAGATTTGATTAGGTCAAGCGCGCACAAGTCCACTTTAACCTCAACGACAAAGACTCATTATATACTGATATAACTGAGAGTCGTTGAACAGAGACTAAATTTTCAGATCCAGATGGTCTCTTTTTTATATGCAATAGGCGGAAGGCGTTGTGACGCAGTCTTGTTTGACAGAAGATGATCACGCTGCTTATCATGTTGCCTAGAAGATAATTAGATTACTCTTGCTTTGAAAAATTTATCGTACTGAAATCTCAGGGAAAACCGATGCTTCCTTCAGAAACGCAACAGTTTCAAAGGAAATTTTAAAGAAATTACTTTAAAGATAACTTTGTAGATCTAATAAGTCATTGGTAAGAGGAAGATATTTATATAATGTTTTTAATACTTTTGCAGCTTATTTCATAACAATGGTAAATGGTGCTCGAAGACTATTGGTGAACGATTATATATTCAACAAATGTATCCAAAGAAAGAAAAGTCCTAGATGGAGATGTTCTGCGAAGAACAGAGGTTGCAAAGCATTTGCGTATCTTGACTGCACTGAGAGGGAGGTGATCAGGTATCCAAATGGTCATAACCACTCGCCACCAAAGATCGTCATAGTAGAAGGACGGGCACATGTCATACATTATTAGGATATAAATTAGCAAAAGAAAAAAAAAGCCTAAATTATGATTTCATATCCAGACGAAGGAGAAGTTCGCACTCTACTAGTCATGTTATAGGTATTGTTAATAAATGTATTACCTAGTTTTGTTGTTTGCTTGTAATCAAATGTGAATATGAGAATAAGTTTATTTTGTAATTTAAAAAATATTAATTCGTTGAAAGTTGGAAGAGAATGTACTTTTTTTTTATAGATAAGCATTTCACGTTTATAACTAGTTGAGATCGCCTCGCATCACCAACTTGTAACTGGTGTTTCACAGGACAGGTCCAAAAACTGATCCCTGTGGAACACCGGACGCACAATGTTAGTTGGTGTTGGTTCTATTTCGTTAATAGCGTATGCGAAGAGGATGGCACGTTTGAAGTTTAGTTTACAGACGTTTGGGAAAAACAAAATCCAACAATTTCATAATTTTAATTACATAAATATATTTTATGCATACATGCAACATTAAATTTTAGATTATTTCTTAAAAAATTAGATAAGATATTTAATTATTCATTTAAAACCAAAGACTGTTATTTTAAATTTTTTTGCGTTTAAGATTTAATGAGGTCAATGTTTTAGATATTTGACGAATTATTGTAACTATTGTATTAAAAGAAATTTAAGTGCACACATTTTTTCAATATACCTCGTCCTAACCTATCTTTATTAGAAGAGTTCTTTGTACAATATATTTTAAGATTAGTTTGTTTTCTTGAGTTTTAATTAGATAAAAAAACGTCAGTGACCAAATTTTAATTGAGGTAATTTATTTTCACTTCTATAAAAGGTATAAAATCAAATAGGTATAAAAAGATTTTAAAGTTTGATCCCAGACGTGTTATTAGCTATAAATTTTACGCAATCTTAATCTCGCAACGAAATAACAACAATCTATAAGATATCCTTTCCACAGTTCCAGCGTACTTCATAACCCTTGTCAACGGCACTAGAAGATTGGTGATTGAAGATTACGTCTTTCATAGATCGACGCAAGGGAAACTTCTGTCGACAACGATGCGATGGCGGTGCTCGGCCAAAAATAGAGGATGTAAAGCAGTTGCCACTGTCAAAGAAGGAAAGATAATCAAATATACCGGGGACCATGGACACGAACCGCCCGTGATCGATATCACCGAACATGGTGCTCATATCGTTAAGTACTAGCTTAGCAGTAATTAAGAGTTATATTGCACTACTTTCTTTCTTTTTGGGTTATTTAAGGGCTAAATTGGGTTTTTATAGACGTATTAATTTAAGCTGTTGCTGAAAATTTCTGTTGCGCGCTACTGTAGCGCTTCACGTACTGCCCGTGCGGCGTTTTAAAATAAATCATAAGTGGTCTTAACTAAATTAAATATAGTTACTTGTATGTAGTATTTAGGGACTAAATGTATAATGGTATAATTTAATCGTTTTATTATGTAACATTTTTGGTAAATAAATGGTTATTGAATAAATTATTAAACTCGTTATTTTTACTGGTTTTAAGTTACAAATATTGTCATAACATTTCTATTAGTTAATTAGATTTATTAACAAATTTACCTTGTAGAGCTCTTGCATCTAATTGAAAATGTCCGTTAATTTTCACGAAGTTGGACTATTAAAAATTCTAGCGATCCTGCAAAAGATAATACTAACTTATGTATTGATCATACTTATCACTCATTTATACTAATAAAATATTAATATTTCAGCGTGTTTCATAACATTGAGGAACGGCACACAACGGTTAGTCGTAAACGAATTCACGTTTCATCGGTCATACGATAGAAAGCATAGTGACGCGAAGCGGTGGCGTTGCTCGGCAAGGCTCAAGGGATGCAAGGTGTTCGCGATACTCAATGGGAATGAGGACAGCATCGTCAGACTGAGCGGCACACACAACCATGAACCACCGAAGATCCGCAAGCCGAGGTCCGATCATTACGTGCTCACACATCGTACTTACAAATGAGTAAAGCCTACCTAATAAAATTGACGGAAAAATTGTAACATTTTTAACAAGCGCTGCCATATTACGTTTTGTATTTTAGATAGTCTAAGTATGTTTTTTACGAGTCATTGACCTTCAAATCAATTATAAAACTTATCTGAATAATATCTACTCGTCCTGAGCTCGTAGATCGTAGACTAGATACCCCCAAAATAAACTTTTATTCATAGATTATCTCTGTAAAAATGGTGTAAAAGTACTATATATATTGGGTATTTTATATAAATATTGGCGTTGATAAATTTAGGATGTCTTATAATTATGTCAAATTATAAATACCATTGTAGTTATTTAATACTATTGACATAACATGTGATAGGGAGTTTGGACTAGCAACATAACGCCACGATTGACATCGCTTTGATAAGTGCATGTAGATATAAAACGCTTAACTGTGTCCTAATTTATTCGATATTTACTATTCCGAGGGCAGACCCGTGCCCAGCAGTGGACGAGAAAACTTCACAAGCTACACGTGTATTAAAATTATTAAAACCCCTTCGGTGGCCTACCTCGGCGCATTTCGATGACTCTGGGATCTCGGGTGAAACGCACCGGAGTCATTCCAGCGCATTGCCCTTTCAGGCGCATCTCCAGTCATATTTTTATGGCTTTCACCACATTGTCGACGACGGAGTGCAGTCACTCCGTCGCTCTTCCCGAAGTCGTTAGATGGATGGTTCGAGCTCCCACTCTTGCCATCCACAAGCTTGAAAGCCCCCTTTTAGTCGCATCTTACGACAGGTATTAACATACCTGCAGACTCAGCTCCCGCGCGTATGGCGTTAGTCACTTTTGATATTAACAGTGGTAGGTTCGCGCCCGGGGAGGTGCAACCACCATACCCAACGCTACCGTAAAGCCATTTATTTTTTAAGAAGGGTATGCTTGTCCGGTAACCGCACCTATTTACTAGATACGAGGCGACGATCTTAGTCTTCAGAAGTAGTGATAAGTAAGATCGCAGAAAAAGATTTTTTCGTATTTTTATGAAAAAATAATTAGTTTTTAAATACTTGTTTTTAAAGTTTATTTACAACTACGGCATTTTGTTGAAAACTTGTTCCACCTTCTGGGTAGTGATATGACCGCCATTTCGAAATTTATCGAGTTTCTTTGTTAGATATAAGTTTCTCGATGGCGGGATGTTTTAATTATATAAAACATCGACATTTTATAATGCTATCAAAACTAGCCTATTATACAAAATACGAAAATACTTTTTTCCCGAGCTATGATAGAAAATATACTTATGGTATATAAAAGAATGCTAATAACGTTGTTTTTTAGTACAAAATTATTTATTATTAAATATTTATTTTATTTTTTAATGTAAAAATTTTCTTCGTGTTTGGCGAGCGCACTACAGTTACTTCTTCAAGCATTAGTCGCTTGTGTCGTATAAGGCGTGTAGACGTACGTAATATTTACAAAGTTATTTATATTTCACCTAATAGATTTACAAAGTCTAGATATTAAAAATAATCATAATTTTAACATATATTTAAAAGAATTTTTAATTTAATAAAAGTAGTATTGACAAAATATATTGTTGTTTTTAGTACAACGTCACAGGTGAATATGTTATTGAATGCGTAAGTTTTAAATATTTCGATGAACTCTTCCAGTGCAGTTGATTCAAGTAGCAGGCAACAAGACTTTGTTGATGGTGGACGGGTACACGTTTCACAAGGACAGTAATGTCTTGTCCCATGGGGAGACTAGGTGGTTTTGCTCGTCGAGGAAGAAGAAATGCAATGTGTATCACATACTGGACCAATATGGCTGCGAGATACTCAAAACGTACAACGAACATAATCATTTTCCGCCCCAATACATCGTCAAAAATGGAATTTATATAAGGCTGGGTTGATTTTGCAACGAACATTTTGTGATTGGGTCCAGTTGATTTATAATGATAAACCATCCATTGTTCGTAGTGTGTATTACTGCAACATAATTTGCTATATTAATTATAGATTTTTAAAAGTATTTTCTTTTGCTTCATTTATACAGTGTCTTGATTTTCATAACATATATCATTAATTTAATAATTACAACAGTAGAATTTGCAGCTTCTTTAAATAATAACATGTACATAAAAATAGTCTTAGAATTGATCCCTAGAACCATCCGTTCATCTACATTCACGACGTTCTGTTTTAGTGAAAACGATAACTCTTCACAACGGCAAACAGTTCTTGATGATGAACAGCTACACCTTCTACCGTCACCAGTTCGTGAAGACGGGTATGAGGTGGAGTTGCACGTACTCCTCGCGATGCAAGTCCCATCTCGTCATCGACCAACACGGTGTCCTTGTGAAAGCTGTTGAGAATCACACTCATGAACCTCCTAAGTACCAAGTGCTGGGCGACGGAAAGTACATTAAAATTTAGTTTTGTCTTATATTTTGTCTCTTAATATATACAAATAATATATTACTGTGTTCGTACACGCTAGGAAACCGCTCAACTGATTTCAATTTTGTGTGTATTTGATTGGACCAGCTTGAAAAATAGGTTACCTTTAGATTTGAAAGGTGGCACTGTTATTGAGATAGGAAAACCTTCACTTGCAGTCCACCGCAGGATAGTGTGTAATGCAATAGCCTTTAAAGTACCACGATTCACACAATTCTTCACTTCGTCCAAGATTGTTTTATTTCTATTCTAACAAGTAAATATTAATAACTAAATCTAACTTATCTTCTTATGACCCTGTAATATTGATCTACTTGTAAACGTTTAGCTCTTTATAGCTGTGGATCTTAGTCAAAATAATATCAAACTGTTTTTGTATTATAGAGATTTGAGTCGCTGAAGATACTAAGATAGACTAATATACATATATTTCTGTAGTTAAAATGTTGCTTGTTGTGTTTTATGCTGGTTTTTGTCTAAGGCGCATTTAAAATACCCACTGTTATATTATGTTGTTGTAATTCACTATAAAAGTACCTTAAGATTTTGCAACCACTGTATGTTATTTTATTTGCAGACCAATAAATTATTTGGTGATGCTAATCACGAATAGTATAAGAGTAGATTGATAACCAATGTTATTTACTCAAGCAACATTAAATAATATAAATAAATAATTTTATAAGGTTTTATTTAACTTGCAATGTTTGTATGTTCGAGTCAAATGTCGCAACTTAATTTTGAAGCAGTTATCCTCAATCGATCGGACTGAAATTTTGGATGCACGTTTAGTTTAAGTTTAGCTGAAACCAAGATGGCAGATTGGTTATGTTTTATGCATTTTATACTGTTATAAATTGAACGGGTTTTTTGAGAAGAATGCGAAAAAACTTCGTCACTCTAATTCCAAAATGGCGGACTCCCAAAGATAGTGGACTATGTTTTTATACACTTCTTTCCTTCTCGATGAGAAAAACGTGTCTAAAAACAACATTTTTGAATTTTTTTCTTTTACTTTTTATTTATTAGATATTATAAACGTTTTCGGCAGTTCGTAAGGCAGTTGTATTGTTAAAAAATGAATAATGTATTGATACCAGATATGATAAACAGTAATTATAGACATTCGTGGGTATAGAAATATTATAATAAAAATGAGGAACGAAGGTTTTACTTAACATTTTAATTCTTTTAATGTTTCATATGTACCCAATGCAATGTCGCTGATGTATCAATATTTTTAAGCACTGCGGCCTTACCCCATTACCCTTCACAATGGAAAGGTCTACATGATGATGAACAGATATACGTTCTACAGAAAAAAAATCTACTAAAAGAGGCTTCCACAGGGAATGCTTCTCTGCGAAGTGTCGTTCCCATCTGATCATTACGGGAGATGCAGTACTGGTCAGCGCCATGGAGAGTCACACCCACGCTCCGCCCACGTACGAAGTCATGTCAAATGGAATAGATGTAATAATTTAGTGTATATATGTATTTGAGTTATCAAAGA
>DWNH01001528.1:0-11251 GCA_018249895.1 Tiana niger | reverse complement strand
TTCAAGCCCTGGGGCTCTTTTGTTTATGTTTTTATCGCAGGTATCGCATTTTGTCATATTTATTTATTTATTTATTTATTTTTTTTTGGGTTACGAGGGTAGATGTTTAAAGTAAACGTACGCGACCGTTTTGTGAGATAGCTCACGAGTGAAGTCGTTTCATATTTAACATCACTAAAGACATTAATTTAAAATTCATGAAAAAAAATTCCGTTTTTTGTACTTACTTTATAACCACGGCCAAAACTTGAAGAGCAAGTTCTTAACACACTGATGTCCGTAATAAAGTCCCTAACAATTTACATTTAGATTTCATGTTTTCTTGTACTAAATGGATATTCTATTCTGCCAAGATTTTACATAAATTTTCGAGATCTTGATATGTGTAAGTTTGTTCCAGAAAACTATTTACCACCCAGGATAAATATTTCTGTGATGAGCACGAATGTTTGTTCTGTGTCTGGGGGTAAAGTTAGTATTTAAAATGCTGATGTATGTATGTATGTTTATCAGTTATTTAGTTACCATAGCGCAGTTTTTGCCTAGTTTAGATGGATGGATTGATCGGATTGACTTGTGTGAGTTGTACCAAGATATATAAATATATATTTATAATGTTTTTAGAATAACTCAATCCTGGTTGAGTGTTCGTAAGTAGCCCTGTATCCTTTTAGTTACCTCTTATTACCATACAACAGTTATTTTTACCTGAAAACTTTGTCAAACGGACCACATAAGAAGCTATGAATTGTCAAAATGGTGAAGTTACTTCGCAACTTTTTTCACCGCAGTGCAATGAAATGGACATTTTTAGAAGCGACGCGGTCGCTAATGAGGCGGTAACGAGCCGAGCCGTGGCTGCTGAGGAGGCTCGGTTGCGCTGGAACTCGTTTATATTAGAACCGCCCCCGCTCCGTGTTTTATAAGTTGTAAAAATAAATGAGAATTTTAAGGATGCCAGGTATTCTCTAACACAGTACCTACTCACGGTATGTGAACCACTATTATTGAGATTTTCGAGTTGCCAATATTTCATCGGTCCTTATAATAAACTTTTTTTTGACGTTTTTCAAAGGGCTAAGACATGTAGACATGTCTTGTCCGTGTAAGCTTCGACCAGAGCCAGGCATTTCAAATTAAACCGACCCAATTTAAAGGTACTTTAATATTTTTAAGACCTGTCTTTGTAACAAATTGTGTCAAAAATGCATTTTTTCATCTATATTTATCTATAGCTTTCATAATATTTTTTACAAGGGTATAAAAAAGCATAAAGCTAATTTTAAACGCAACATGTTCACGCATCATTTTATGTCGCAGGCTACAGACTACGACAACTATCTGGAATAACGCCGACCGGTTTCGTAAAGTTATGACATTCCAAAGAATGTGCAGATTGCAGTCTGTATTCAGTTATATAGTTATTTAATAGTTTAACCTCGGTAGTGTAGTAGTAGAGAAGACGTGGGCACCGCTACAAGTACGATTAGTAGTTCGCGTCGAAAGTTTAACCCAGTAACTGTTACCCGTCACATTCCTTAGTACAGCTCATGGCAGCTCCTAGCTTTAAAGGCAATTTAAGTAGCAATTCGTTTAATTAAATCCAGAAGGAATTATATCAGAGTCTGCTTTTGTTTAACGTAATTCGTTTTGTGTCCCCGACGCAAACAGAGGGCTATTATAAGTTTAATGTGTATTGTAGCTCGTTACGGATAAATCGATTTTAATTTAGTTTTTTTGTTGGATTGTTAAAGTGTTTGACAATATTCGTAGCTACGATTGACGAATATCTATTAATTTTAAAGGTTATCGCCTTTTAGCAGACCTCCCGTTTAGGTTCACTAACCGCTAGACCACGAGGCCAGTCAATTTATTATTATTTAAGTTATTGATAAGAATCATCGTATCTAATAGACTTGGTAAAAGTCATATCAAAGTCATGTCTGAAAATGTTTTTTCAGTATTTTTAAAGGCTGAATTTTGGAGAGGAAATTTGGGCGAAGTAATTTGATTTTGTCTGAGTGTATCGGGCAATTTTCCAATTTGTTTAAACAATATATGAGTTATGGCGGCCTACCCTTGAATTTTTGACGAGGTGTGTCAAACCCTGTTCTTTTATTGTGTTTGCACACCCGTATACGAGTATGCCAATGCTCCCAAGTGACGCGAGAACGAAAATTGGAGTTCGATTTTCTTGTACGTACTAATTACAATGTAGAAAAGTTAACAAAGGAAAAATAAGCCCAAAATTAACATGAAATTTGAAGGCCGGTTACAATAATTGATAAACTAATTGAAATTCGATGCATATTTGCGTTGGAGTACGACAATTTTGTTTTTTTTTTAATTCCGTAGAGAGCTAACGAGAGAG
Organism: Tiana niger; assembly: GCA_018249895.1. NCBI lineage: Eukaryota > Metazoa > Arthropoda > Insecta > Lepidoptera > Hesperiidae > Tiana > Tiana niger. The sequence continues at coordinate 8,880 of DWNH01001528.1, read as the reverse complement.
CCGCATCAAATGATCGCGAATGCTGTTTGTGTGTCGAGTGCCAATTATTCCTGCTATCTAGTTAGGGCTAGTACACAACGGTGTGCGAGGTCGCATCGCGCGGGCTTCGTACATTATCGAGTTAATCCTAATCCATACACTTCTATAAACGAAGTGTAATACAGTGCTTCCAATAGTATAGCGTGACGCAATCATTACATTAGAACACTAGTTATATGACTTATTATAATTGTTTATGCATTCGCCAATACGATTTTGTCGCTGATATTAGGAATTGTAAACAGGAAAATTTAAATTTCGAAATGTTTTAAAAAGATTATTATTTGCTAAGATTGGAATTGTAACCATTATCATTACTTGCATTTTAATAAGATGTAGATTATAAAAAACGACATATTAGACATATAAAATTATTAAAAAAAGTTACAAAAAAATATTTGAATTAGATGGATATATTGGTCATACATTTTCTGTATTGTGCAGTATTCTGTTTAACTCTAACTCACTCTCTTATCTCCGAGATAAGTTTGAATAATATTTGTCCTATTCCGCTTACCGTTCTGCCGATAAATTGGTCGTCCATATTTCTTTACACTTCACTTACTTTGCCCATTATTCCTCCGTAATGTCTGCACTACCACTTTGAAATTCCTTATCCTTCAATGACCACTCGGGAGACTAAAACCCCTGATATATTTAAAAATATGGTTAAGGAGTATCACGTTTTATTTATTTTTGCCTCCCTTTTTTTAATTTCATGTTGTTTGAGAAAACATTCAGGAGGAAAATAAAATAGCGTAACTACATATTCGCATTCATTAGTGCGAATATCAATATCAATACATGACTAGTGTGTACGATGTTAAATACGACTTCGTTAAAATTTGAGGATGAATTATAATATCTGAACTCCAGCGCCACCCTTAAATAAAGAGAAGGCTTTTCAGGAGCCCACGCCGTTGGGACTGCTGAAGAATGCGAAAGCGTACCCGTGGTCCCGACAAAACAGCGTTGAAAGGGTGTTCCGGGGGGTTTTAGCCGGTACGAGTCCGGCATAACCCTTCCTATCACCTCCGGGATTGCGAGGGCATCTATGACGGATTTCTCCACGTAAAAAAAACATATGGACTGATAGATATGGACTGCAACAACCGTTTAAGCTCTCCTTTCTGATACTTGTGACGAGACGAGTACTAAGCAATGAAAGAACACTGACTGTTACACGTAAATGATGATGAATTCACGTTATTATAGTTAGACAAAATACCTTAATCAATTAATGAGAGTGGGGTTATCTGTCCGTACATGTCACGGCGCACGTGGACGCGGGATCCCTTATCGAGTTAACCCCGCGTTCAACTGCACAACTTAATTACCAGTCTGTCGCTTCTACTTCAACTACGTGGACCGCTATTTGTGCTAATATAGTCTATGGAAATGGTTTAGATATACAAATATATAACTTACATTCTTACATTTGAACTGTAAACGGGCATTTTACCGCGATATGGGAATGTAGAAAGAGTCCTTCGAAAGAAAATGCGTACTTTGAAACAGCTTACATAATATGTTTATGTACAAAATGTTTATTTTACAAAGCACGGCATATTGCGACATCCCATCGAGACAAAAATGAAACCCGGACCCCAGATAAGTTTTGCGTAGATGATGTATGCCATATATATGATGATGATGTATGCCGTAGATGATGTATAAGGATATGCCAGCAAATATAATTTATTTAAACCAACCACGATTATACTAATATCACTAGATCCAATGCTAGTTTTATTACATAAAATTTAGAACACAAACTACAAAGTAAGAAACGTATGATGATCACAGACGTACATACATATCTACGGCATTGACTATTTGTTTTATTTAACCCAGTATACCATAAATAAAGAATTCACGCTTTCAATACGAATCGCTAAATCTAGTTTAACCGAACTCTGGATTCAGACGTTCGTAATGCATAATGGTAGATAGTTATATGGGTACACAGTACATTACGGCACGTGCCGCGGCCGGCGCCCCGGGGATCGCGCGGGCACATTGTGGCACCTACCCCCGTATTACACAAAATAATGGGCAGATAGCATTTCAATACAGTACTTTATTTTGTAAAAGTTGCGTTTCAAGTATAAAGTACTCGTATTATTTAATATTCTTATATTCGAGTGTTTCTTTAAGTAGTTTTTACTTTGACAGCGACAGAGTGAAACAAAATATCATCCAGGATAAACAGGGCATACATGCCCTGGTAGGGTGGTGGATTCAGCATAGCTATGTACATATGTAAAGTCCTTCGGATGTCAACAGTGTATCGATGAACATGGTCTAAGTTTTTCGCATTCCTTTAAGTTTAAACATAAATTAACTAGCAATGAAGTTGATAAAGTAATTCGATTTTTTAATTTTAAGGTAAACGAAGAGGGTATTTAATTACATATATCTAATGTATTTCTTTTTAAAATGATATCTAAATATAAAATAGCCTTTATTACACGACTTAATACGACTATCTGGTGTTGTAAAACTATTGTAAGATCGCGTGTAGTTTACGAGCGCGTCGGCTGATACGCGATACGCGTTTACGCGCGACTCAGCGGTTTACTGACGGCCCGCGTATCACTTGCCGAGATCGAATGTTTATGGACCACTAACAAACACTTCTTTTATGTCTACAAAGAGTTACTGCGCTTTCTCAGAGATTGAATTGACAATATTTTAATCTATTAAAAGAACATTAATAAATGCAGCACTTAGTATGTAAAGATAAGAGTAGAATAATGAATAATAAAATATGTTTCTTACATTGGATGAAATTCCACATTTACTAGTATAGATTTAATTCAATTTAAACACATTATTGAAATATTTATTTTTCTATTATCCTACTAATATTATGAATGTAAAATTTGTGTATGTTTGGATGATTTGATGTTTGTTACTAAATTATGTAAAAACGGCTGGAGCTTTTTGAATGAAATTTGAGACAGAGATAGTTCATGACCTAAATTAACACATAGAATACTTTTTATGGTAAATGTCTAATTAGCCGTTTAAATAACTGACTTTTAGTCAATAATTGATAAACTATTAGCAGCGAGGGTGGAATTATTGATACAGTTTATTTATTTTGTATATTACTTTTATAACTTTTGTCCACGGCTTCGTCTGCGCGGTGTTCGGCCTGGCCAAGCCTAGAATTGACAAACGCTAGTTAATTATAAATTTGAATAGTAAAATAATAATAGTAATGATTGAACAGTGATAACCTAGTTCGACATTCAACGTATTTATAATTTTATCACTTACTCTTGGTGAAAGAAAACATAATAGTCGAATCTGAACCGCAAATAGTTTTTTGTACTATTGTATCTAACGGAGCATAGAATACAACGGTAAAGCCAACGTTAATTACCAAACACTTAATAACACACTTTTCACAGTAAGTAATAGGCCAAGAGCACTTGCTAAAGTTTCTCATTAAAGGCAATGATCGGGTGGCTAGGAATTCTTCACAGCAAGCTGAGGAGCATCCCTAGGGAACGTGTCACCTATCCCGCCGAGTATTTATTGCGGTGCGAGCTCTGATGTGGGTCGCTCTGGAGTATTAATAAAGCCATAAAACCTATCTCGCCTTATCTTTAACTTATCTTCGGCTTATAGATTTAGTGGTATTGTCGTTGTAGTAATGTGAGCCGTGGCTATGTAGTGTGGAATTGTAATCCAGTATTTGTTATTATACTGTTTTATTATATGTTTCTAAATCACATTTTATTGAAAAAACTGATAATTTATGTTAAAATTGGTAAAACAAATGCACTTTAATAATATTTCGTATAGAGTGTTTTGTATAGAAACAGTACGAAGTGCGGTTACTTCACAAAGGGTGCATTATTTTTTAAAAAGTATCTCGTTTCGATCATTAGCATGCAGAAGAATTTAATTAAAAAGGGCTTAACGCAAGCCCACAGATTACAAAATTTAAAGTCAAGTGTGAAAGTTTGTAATTCGAATACTGAATACCAGCAATTTGGTTCGTATACTAATTAAAAATTCAGTTAATATTTGGCGATACACGGCAGAGCCATCTGGTGGCGCAATTTGCATGGAAATCGTTGTGCGGTTGTGTACTCAGCTTAACATTTATTTTTATTGTTAATTGATTAACAAAACTATGACCTTTTTATTGTTGTTTTCCGTAACGAACATCACAACCGTAAGAATTACTCTTAAAATCTTATTCCAATGGTAGATACTGTTCATTTACTTTAATTTTTATGGATTGAAGGTTAATTGTCTAACAAAAGAGAAGAGTATGCAAATTTACATGCAGAAACCAAATAGTAATTAAGTTTTATTATTCAACAATTCTAGTATACAGTTCACTTTCCCACGTTACGTACTGTACGCGGGCCCCAAAAACTAAAATTACCTCGATTAACTAGAGCTCACGGAAGATATATAACAAATCTCTTTCAAAGATTAGACAATTGTTATGAACAATAAACTTCATAATTCCCGAGGATGATCCGCAGAACCGCCATATTTCGGGGCACAAATAGGTCAATCTTCGTTGCAAGTTTAAATGAAACGTCTCCCACATCCTCCGCCGTACCCTAATGACACAGTTATCTATTTGTGCCGAAGCCGGCTCAATCATGGGCCCTTTTGGGGTGAAACACTCCTTTTGATACGTGATATTTATCAAATAATTTCGGCTTTGATCATAAGGATAACATATATAATCGAGAACTAATATTAAATTTGATTTTAAATGGGGCATGTAATATAGATACATATATACAAGCAAGTATCTATATACTTGCAGATCTGACGTCGGATCTCGCAAGACTCCTAGCCAAATTAAGTCAAAGACCTATCAATAAGTACTTTTAAGTAATGATTTTGTATTATTAAGTCAATATTTTTTTATTATATAAATATTTTATTTTATCAACCAGGGTGGCCCTTGAGAACAAGTAGCTACTTCTATAATTTATAAGGAAACAATTATCTCCTTAATGAGCAAAACTAAAGGACGACAGGAAAAATAGCTTTGAAACATTATATAAAGTGACAGACTCAAGTAATTAACAGGATCGCCACGAAAAATGATTACAATTGAGATGACGAGATATGGTTCACTTCGGAGCGAATACCGTTTAAACAATAAAATACAGAGAATTTGCTTAAGTTTTATAAGCAATTGTTCGCGTCTTCGAGTACGATCTAATTGACATTACGATTTTATTAAGGTAAAGTACTCTGAGTTCGGGGAAAATTAAGTCTATTTATATATTTGTAATTATTTGGTAATGTACTCGCATATATTTTTAGAATTTTTCCTATGTCTGGGAAGGGACAGTAAAATAGCAATGAGTTTTTTGTTAAGTTAATCTTTCAGTTACAGTATTCCAAATACATTTTTCACCATCCATTATGAAACACACCCACACACACACACTAAACCCAGCCACATATATCAACTGGAATACAAACTCGTACCGATATGGTCCGATTGGATTGAATTATTTGCTTATCTCGCGGACTACGACGGATTTATTGTAACAACAAATGAAAAACGCTGTCGATAAATCCGTGATATTTGTCGTAATATGACGGTCATCAGAAACAGGTTACGGCGGTATAACGAGTGTGTAATATACTTTTATTGTACCATTTCATCTGTGATTTCTGGCATTTTCTGGAGGTAAGTTATTGTGATACGGAAGCAATATAAATTACGGAACTCTTATTCTTTGGTTCACACAGGCGGTCTCTAATATTATAAACGTAAAGCTTCTTATTTTGTTTCAGTGCAAGCGGTTGCCAGAGGACGTTAAATACAACCATCTTAGTTCTCAAGTGTAACAATGTGTTTTGGTTTCAAGGATCAATTAACAGTAGGTTGCCTGCACGCTCATTTGTTGTTTTTTTTTTTTTTGATGAAATTATGTGAAAGTTTATATGTTTGGGCGTATGGATGAGCAAGTATATGTACAAAATACATATGTATATAGTATTTATAAACATTAATCCGATCGCACGTGGTCGCAATATCCTAACATGATTCATACATAATGTATGTGTGCTATTTATTATATATAATAATAATGTTGTGACAGCTATTTTGTAAATCACTAAGATTTCGACATTGGATATTGAGTAGGTACTGTAAGCAATGTACAGTGCACCAGCAATGTACAGTGCACCAGCAATGTACAGTGCACGGGCCACGGTGCGGTTCATGTACTTTTGGCGTTTTGTAAAAAATGATTTGTTGCAAAAGTCTTCACTCCGTCTTCCTACCACTTTTAATTAAGTAACTTCTAATGCACTTAATGAGTACCTACTTTGCAAAAAAAACAATTTGCGTGCAGTTTCAATTTCATAATGTGGCAAAAGCGACTGAGATGCCCGTTCGAAATAAAGATTAAAATATTTTAAATCATCCCTATTTTAAAGTTTTCAAGCAAGTGTTACTAGTAAAAACGGTTATGAAAGTTATGAAATGGCAGGCCTTTGATGGATGCAGCCCCTGAGCTGCTCAACAAATATCAATAAGAGCTCATAACGCTCCGATACCCGCCCAGGCCGAGACTTCACGAATGTTACCCAATAGTGACTGCTGATATGTAAATAAGACAGGGACGCTCTTTGATCAAGTTTTTATTAAAGATGGATCGAATTTATTACGATGTATTGACTCACAAATATGATAATCTTATGTGCTAGAATTAACTACTAGTTACGCTGGATTTTTGTCTACGTTGAAAACTTAAAGGTGACTGTTATTTTCTGTAAACGATACGTTTTGTAATCTTTAATATTATTACTGTAAATCTCCTAAGACTCTTTAACAAGGGAATCAACTGGAGGATCTCGCGGTTCGGAGGATTTTATTTGAGTATTAGTATTTGAGGTGGTAGGCTGCCGCCCGGGGTAGTACCACCGCCACGCCCAGATCTACCGTGAAGCAATTTATTGTGTTTCGGAAAGAGGGTGTGGATGCCGCAGTTCACTAAATACGAGGCGACCATCTTAGTCCTCAGAAGTAGCAACGCATCTATTTGCGATTTCAGGTAGGACCAAGGTACTGCTTCAAGTTGCAAGTGGACGTCCACTTAACATCAGGTGGCCTGCATGCTCCTTTGCTACTTTCATTCCATTGGAAAAAATATTGTAAAGCTGAACAACACTATTACTTTAGTATAAAATCGAACTTAAAATACTGATCTCGGAACCCCCTGAAAACTATTGAAACTTACAAAAATCGTATTACAATTCGCTTGAAGAATAATTACGAAACCTGGGAAAGTTTCATACCAGGACATTTAAAATTAAGAAAAGGTTATTACGATAACGACAATATTAATCGTAATTAAAATCAGTCGTGATATTACCGTACTACATAAACAGGTAGTTCATTTGGAATAGAGCTTTGTTTGTGCAACTTCTAACGAAGTCATTTACATAACTATCCTTTGAAATAAAACGAGTCGAAATAGATTACATTTTCTGTACGTTTTGTTTTAATCTACAGGATGCTATGAATATATTGTATGCATTTCGGCTGCAGTCGGTTTACGTAGCAATAAATTGTGTTTCAGGCTTTTGTGTTGGAAAGCAACTGTATTTATTTAAATGGGAAATGTAACTAAGACAATTAAAGCTTCTTTATCCTTTAAGCAATGATTTTGCGCTAAAACAGCGAAATTGGGAATTTGTTATTACTAAATCTGAATCAGAATAATTGAAACTATAGCTATTTGTAGATGTTAAAGCATTGTTAATATTTAATGGGATCAGCCGTGAGAGGTCGCTGCGAGCTGTAATAGAACACATTAGCCGATGCATTAGTGAATTGACCGCCTGGATGGGTACTCGTAATAACTCACAAGATTGGTCTAATGTGTGCTTTATTATGATACTTAATATTCATTATATACATATGTACCTATATTGTCGTAGAATATTACAGAAAGAATCAATGTAATACCATAGCCCATACCGATTGCCAGCTGCGGAATCGCAATATTTCTTTTTATCGCTATTTAACGAGGAATCCACCATTGATAATGATACGGTATGAATCATACGAAGCAATCGAAAACGCGGCGAATTAGATTGATTTAATAAGTAGAGTCCGTATTTCCGCTTTATTTCGATAACAGTACTATCAAGTTGGTATGCGTTGGTAGAGGATGGAACATAGAACGTGGCCTTGTTGTCAGCAATTCATATGACAGTTGTACAAGAAAATGTGAAATAGAATTCTAAATGTTAACCTTATTAAATAATCCAATAGCTACTTCTTTAAATATTTTATTTGTATCGATTTAATACTAGAGGAAACTAACACTTAAGCTCGGGTTTACTTGAATTTTTAAAAACGATATAACAGTGGCTAAGTGGCGCTGCTGAGGAGCATAAGCATTAATCATGTATATACAGTTAGTAGGGGGACTACGAAGTGTCCTGTCGTGCAATATACCTCGGTGACTGAAGACGAAAATGTTCGAGAAATTTTTAATCAGCCCTGTTATTTATATTTTTGAGCAATGTGTATTGCCAATTAAAATAGGGCGTCGAGACTTGATCCTTTACTGAGAGCCTCTTGCGTAACCTCAAAGTCTCTTAGCGGGATATGGAGAGAACTATGCTTGTTAAATTCGTAGACAGACGAAAGTAAAGATAAGTAAACTGAAGGCAGGGGACAGGCCACTGTTAGTAGAACTCATAACTGATGGGGAAACTCCTCTAATGGATACCACGGTTTGGCAGGAGGAGCACCTTACGAAGATACCGGAAAACCGAATTAAAATCATCTTTTTACAACTCACATGCCGTCATTTGATCCCAATT
>DWNH01001527.1:0-11251 GCA_018249895.1 Tiana niger | reverse complement strand
ATTCGGGACATGACTCGGGCATTCACTGCTCTGAGTCCATTCAAAATACTAGATCCTGTTCGTGCCTCTATTTCTTAAATAGCGTTAGTCATTGAGTGGATGTATGGGATATGACAATAGAGTTTGCTTAACGTAACATGGGAAACACACTAAAGGATTCATATCGTTAATCTGTAAATATTATTAGTTCGTTTTTAGTTTATAGGAGCTTACTTGTTAAGAATCGATTAATACTTTATACTATTGATTTAATATCAACATTTACATTTATATACGGTGAACTGAAATAAAATAATAAGTGTTAGCTCTGAGCAGAAATTTAGACATTAAATAATAAATACCCGTACATGTGCTATGGCAACCACACCTCAAATTTGAGTACTCTGGAAACCACACCCTTCTAACTAAACAATAATAATAATAAATAAGAGATACGTAGGTATATTTTCCGTAAATCCTATACATTTTCGAAAAATTTTGAATGTTTAAAATCTCTTGCACTTTTCAAAATAAGTATCATAAATGTCGCAGTTTCACTTTTATTTAAGTAATCTGAGGTTGCCTTGCTCGTAAAGGTTATTGCAAGTACCGACGCATCTGTGACAACTAAATAAAAAGCACTGATATTTTATATAAGTAAAGAATGTCGCAGTAACCGGTGGAGAAAGCCTGGTAAATACTCGAAAGCTTAAGTAAAAACAATCTAACTAAAGAAATTTAATGAAATTTCTTTGATTAAAATTAAATTAACCTTTAACAGGTATTTTTAAACTCAAAACATTAAATTTAAAAGTCTGAGCTCAGCTAAATGCAGATGCAATGGGCGTCCCTTCTAATTCACGACACACGATTTCCTACAACGAAGTCATTGTCCACGAACAATACTGCCTCCCATTATGTAAAGAGACAACCTCAATCACTTCGACCGTGTCAGGCGTTGGGGCCGTGTGTACGAACATAAATTACGTTGTTTGTCTTTGTTTTGTTCCCGTGTTGTGTAATGAAATAAACGTCCAGAAATTAAGGGAATTGTGATATTAGGTACTTAAGATTTGGCACTCGGTCGTACTCGGGCCGGAGGTTGAGGTTTTATCTGCGCCATTTGGATTTATGACGGTCCTATTGTTCTGTACAAAAATCGCTCAAAGAGGTCTTCTTCATATCCGGCAATGCATTGGCAATTATTTTAATATGTTCCTGTTTACAGGCGATTTTGACCGCTTAGATGTCAGAGAAACCATATTTGTTTTAAAAAGGCTTATCTTTCAACATTATTATATGCAGATACATAATAATAACCCAGCCGTCGTCTATATTTATTCTGGTTGTTAGTGAATCCAGTGACTGACAATGCTAATCCATGGAACATTGCATGATATAAGGTAGTTGTTACGAAAATATCCATACTTCATGGCTTATTTGAATAGTATTCTTACTATTTCTTGTCTTAAATAACTCTTATTGTTATCAGAATTAATATTCTCAGTTATATCAGTCTTAGGTTTTTTAAGCGTTTATTACTTACCAACTTACAGAAATAATCGGGCCGTTAAAATAACCTGACAAACATCGATTAGGTGATTGAAAAATTGTAGAATATTAATATGATTGCAGTATGTTTTGATCGAAACACTTATTATCTTCATATCCAAAAAGCAGCCAGTCAATTTATTTTATTGTATTTATTGACCAATTAATGCTCTAGAATCAAAAAATAAGAAGCACATATTTCACTTAAGTAAGTTAGGCGCACGATTAAATTATAAAAGAACGACGTTCAGACATTATAGTTTTGGTAAACAAGCCTTAGGAGTAGAATGTTCCTTCCTTCTTTACAGGATTACGTCTATCGCTAAAGGGTTTTGTGTCAAAACTGGACATGATTCCTGTTTGCGGTACGCCTTAAAGAGGTTTATTTACGGTTTCCATAATAGTAAAAGGAATTTTACAAGCTTCAGAACTGTGGGTCTTCTAGGGTTACATAAACCTACTTCATTACGATATCCTTATATTTCCTATTCCACAAGTTATTTGAAAGAAGTTTATACCGTTTTAGATTAGAGCTGTGTGTATGATAGATATTTACGATTTCCATATAGTAAAAGAAATTTTAGAAGCTTTCGAACTTTAGGTCTAGCACTCTTCAAAACTTTAGACTAACTATTTTTACAATAAATAAATAATTCCTATTCCAAAAGCTATTTTAAAGAAGCTTATTTGTTAACCGTTTCAGATTCCAGTGAATGTAAGGTAGTACTTAGCTAGCAAAGGCAGAATGGTTATTACCATCGCATATTTTGTGTAACGATGTTTGCAAAGTGAGGTGCAGGGTGTAGGCTCGCGGTCATTCCCCGTTTCCCGCGCAACCACATTCCTGCGGGAGTTCGCTTCACCTGAGACTGTTCAGTACATAATCTTGACATCAATCTGAATACCAGCATCGTGTATGTACCTATGTATATATCTTGTGTGATAGGAGACGTTGGTGTTGTGAAAATGTTGTATCAACAAATTACAGAAATGGCGACCTAACTTCACTTACCTTGGGAAAATGTAGAAATTACAAATATAATTTACGACTTTCTCATACTAAAAATTGTTAAAGACATTACAAATTCAGATGTGTGACATTTTGTTTGATACAATATTGAAAGTCCCACTGCGTCTCTTTATCTATAAAACTTCATTAACACAATCCATTCGACTATCAATCAGCTTTACAATGGAGTTACGAGCTAACGCCGCGGTCACGTCAAATTGAATATCTGTTTCAATATTTACACAACAACTTATCTAAACTTAATCTTTTACGTGTGCCTATCTAAAATTTTGTAATTTACCCGCAGATCCAAGTGTACCGAAAATAAATTGCATAAGATCCCATTTCTTGTCCATTCTGCAATCTTGTTATCTTGTGTGACATTATTTCAACAGGTTTCAAGAACAAGGAAATTATTATGCAATATCATAATCAAATCAAAGATTTTTACACTCAATTAATTTGTGCTTATTAGTGTACAGCTAAAAACTCGTACGTTACTGCCGTATCGACAATTATAATTTCATTATGTAAATATGCAAATAAGTTACGAGTTACGGTCGATATAAAGGTATGTAGCCGATGATTTATTGCCTTTCTTTAATTACTACCACATATAAGGTTATGGACAAAATCAAGAATCAGGAGAGAATAAAGGAACTTAATCGTATACATATATCGAAAATAACTATACCTCAGAAATAAAAAAAATATCTTGGGACAACTCACACACGGTCATCAGATCTGATCTCAAACTAGGCAGCTAGGTCTGTGCTATGGTAACCAGACAACTGATAAATATACATAAATATTTTTAAATACATACTTAAATAGATATTTTTTTTACACTTAGACACAGAACAAATATTCATACTCTTCACACAAACATTTGTTCTAGATGGGGATCGAACCCACGACCTCCCGTTTAGCAGTCAGATTCGCTAACCACTAGACCCGCTAACCACTAGACCACGAGGCCAGCCTAATAACTACGCTGCTTTCGTGTTACTTTTAATCTATAGGCGTTGCAGTCATGTCAATAATAAATTTTGCAATAGTAATTGTTCTATTTTAATTTAAACGTAATTTTAACATGAACTTTGTCTAATCACTGTTCGTAACAAAGTTTATTCGAAAATATTTTAAATCTATACAGGTGTCAAAGTTCATGCATTACCGACTGGAGTTAAGAGTAAGTACTTAAACAGTTATTTCACATAGATTGGGAGCCACTATTCTATTTAAGGGGGCGCGGCGGTAAGGCGTAAGTGTGGGCTAACAATAAAACTCGTTACTTAACATAAGTCGATGCGCCGGCGCACGGCATATTTGTAGTAACACCGGGGACCGGTTGCATAAGCGGGCGAAGGCGCGGGTGCCGTGTGTTCTCGCATCGTATAATTAATTAACTTCATTCTTGTCTGAAGCATCGCATAGTGACGCAATAAAAAAAATTGTACACCTAAAAAAGGTTAATATAACCAGAACTAAAAGTTTTTCTACCATCTCTAAACCTACTTAACTATATCAGTACAAATAAATAATTTTTTCTCCGTCATTGTCATGCGCAAAAACAGATAGAGCACATCTGAAAGTCGTACGTATATATATGTAACTATATATTAAGTATATTCAGCTCGACTCGTCCATTTCTACTGACCGGTCACGTATCTGCAGATACCACGGCCTTAAATTATGCGCCAATCGTAAGGGATAGTGCGGTGAAAGGGGCTCGAAAGTTCTTGCGTTACATGTAATATGCCCTGCATCTGCATTTATATCCTCTTTCTGTTACGAGTTATGTCAGATAACGTTTTACCATTTAAGGCATACACGGATGTAAAAAATTCAACAGTAGTGTTCAGTCATATGGTATGTTTTTTACTGTTAAATCTAAACATATAAATAAAATTGATGTGTCTGTCTGTGATTTTAAAATAACTGTTTTCTCAAGTTATAAATACGATACTAAATCAAAAACAAACTTAAAAATTTTTGACTTATTTTTCTATTTGTCCGCGCTAATCTTTGGAACGGCTGAACTGATTTTGATGGGACTTTCATTGGAAGATATAGAAGGTTATAGTGCAACATATGCATATATGTACATACATACATACTTTTCATTCCGGAATTCCTACGAGTTCAAGATTTATGAGGGAAAAACAGCATCTTAACTAATGAGTACCGCCTATTCTTAAATTATGTTTTACGTACAAACTAAGGTAATATCGACTTCCCCGCGAACGCAGTCGCGGGCACAGCTAGTAAATACTATAATAACCATATATTGTTTTAAAATCGAAATAACACGCTCATGCTCCCTCTTGGGAAATTGATAAATCTTATGAAATTACTCTATTATCATCGGTCCTTGATAAGTGTGCAAAGTTTCAATTTTATCTGACATCTTAAACTATAGAAAGAACGATCAACGATTTCGTAGATACAGGTGAAGCTACTAAAAGCTAAAAGTTAGTAAAAAAAGCTAAAATTAAAAATTTATAAAAGTACCAATTTCTGTCTTGCTGTAGAGCATTGGTTTACCCTTAAAGATGAAAAGATTTACTGTACAGCTGTCGTATTATGTTTCCGTTATAAATCAGGTATTTGAAGCAAGGATATCATATTTAACAAGGCGCGTATGTTGTGTAGATTTCTAACAAATTTACGAAGCCATATCGTATCAATTAACAGGTAATTTCATCTCTTAATCAAAGGAAAACGGAGACATACTCCTGCGTTATAAATTTAAATTGATTGAGAATTATTCATGCTTACACTTTGCTGTCATATCACGTCTTGTTTTATTGCATTATGGCTGCCTTCGTCATGAGAGAAGACGTTAACGATAACAGAATTTTCAATAATCTTGAAAACTAGTCATTGATAATAGGTTAACTTAGAAATAATTTACAGATAATACTACATTCATAATGTCCATTCATGTATATTACAAGTAAACAGGCTACAGAGTATGTTGTTTAATTGCAAAATGGCCGCCTTCGAGAGAACACATTGACCATAACATATTTTTTGAAATTAATAAACTGGACATTTGTAATTCGTAATGGCGTAACTGATAAATAATTTACTTATAATATTACTTTCATTCTCCATTCCTGTATATTACAGGTAAACAGGCTATCAACCTTCATATCATAAAACTTTCTTTACCGCGATTATCCAAGCAAATGCGTTAATGGTAATGTTGTTTTATTATGATTGGTTTATTAAGATTAGATGAATAATTGTCCCATAGGGAAAGTATGTGGATATGTAAATATTATATTTCAACTTCACTTTGAATCTAAATAATAAAATATTTTGTAATATTTTACCCACGTAATCCGCTAATAAAATTTGGTCCTATAAGTAATTAGTTTTAATATATTTATACAAAATAATTTAAATATCGCAGTTGGATAATGGAAATAAATATATAAATATTATTCCACCAATTATCGTTTTACAGATACTGCCCGTGATAGAACGGGTGGAGACTCCGTTGTCTTAATATTAGAACTCCGTTTTCAACTTCCGTGTACGGAATCCTAAAAACGTAAACAACATAGCTGTATTAAGTCATCAAAAGACATTGATCGATAAATAACTTGCAGACAACAAGAAACTTGCTTTGCGGGTGACCGTAAAGTCTTCTATAATAATATCTGACTCCACATTGTGCGGTTGTTTGAGACTACCAACGATGATAGTTCAGCTTTCGATATATAGAGATCGGAGAATTTTTTTTATTGGGAAGAGTAAAGCTTGCAGGCCACCTAGAGTCAAATGACGACAGTACCGTAATTCTACCTAAGATAGTTAATATATGCGTTGATATTCCTGAGGACTAAGATGGTCAACGGTAGAAACGATTTTAAATTTAATAACAATTTAATGACAATTTCACGCAATCGTAGAAGGAATAACAATTATCATGGTGCAAAGAACGATTGAAAGTAATCCGAATGATTTCTGCTGTAGCTTTGAGTTTTTCCAAATTTTTTTTTAAACCACCTCAGTAGTAAAGCGAATAAAACAAAATGCAAAATATTTAAATCGATCGATCCATTTTCGAGTTTCTGCGAGACTAACGTACTGCAATTGATTTTTAATCAATATATTTCCTATAGTAAATAAAATATTAAATCATACGACTGCACTTAAATAGAAGTATGGGTGAATATGATTGTTATTGTTACTGATTAAGAGTAACAACAATAAAGGATATATTGAAACATTAATATTTAAATATGCAAAATATATGATTATACTACGCTATAAAATGGTTTGTTAAAAAACTTTATATACCGTTGGAAACGTTAGAGCTTTTGAATAATATTCAGATTACCACTAACAACGAGAACTTTTCAATATGCTTATTAGATAATAAATCAAACAAGAAAACATTCGGATATGCAGATTTTGCACATATGAAGATGATTTTAAACGTACAAGCTTTCTCACAAGATCTGTGGAAGGTCTGTCATTCACCATTTGTCTGCGTGTAAAAAAAATTGAAAATTAGAGTTTTAACCGCCATCTTATAAATGAAAATTACCATACCGTTTCATAATTTTAAGTATCATGAGAGTGGTTGGTTCGCCGTGCACCACCGCCACACCTTATTCTACCGTGACGCAATTTATTGTGTTTCGGAAAAAGGGAGTAGCCGGAGTTTAATAAATACGAAAATTTTAGTCCAATAGTAGTAATATAACTATTTACAACTTAGGTAGGATTAACGTACTGCCTGAGGTTACATATGGATGTCCATGGGTCGCAATGACCACTTAACACCACGTTGCCTGCATGATCCTTTATTACTTTTATTCAATAAAAACAAATTGACTACAGAGAACGAAACAGTAAATACCATTACGTACAATCCCATCTGCGAAATCCTCTCTTTACGAAGAGCTGATTATAGCTTTCTCTCGATCGAGGAAGATGATCGCGATACCATCTCGGTGTTTTTGCTGGCCTGTGGCTCTACATGAGTTCACTTTATCTCTTAACGATTACAGCAGCCAGTAATATTAAAGAAAGTCTAGATGGCAAATCATTATAAAGAAAATACTTAGGTAAGGAAACTATTATTAGAAGAAACTATTATTATTATTAACTATTACTAGTTGTTATTTAAGCCAAAGTCCACCAAACTCGAAGATGAATAATAGAATATAGAAATAGATTTTATTTGAATCCGGCCATTATTTTGACTTATTTCTTCCCCCATATCTACGGCATGCACCAGTTACGATTTAGTCTAGTTAGTTATGAGCATGTTTAAATTGAATAAATTGTGACATCCTGTATCAAATTGAATGTAACGGATTTATGGCCAACGCATTTGCTTTCAGAGAAAATAATAAGAGCCAACCGTTATCCTTACAAATGGTTGAGCAGAACAATTGTCGCAAATCGCTGGCTGGGAGTAGGAAGTTTGTATCGCGGTATGCCACTTTTTGCTCCCTGACAACGCAATTTACGTATTCTAGAACAATGAAATGTTCAACATAAAGTGAAAGTAAGTATTAACTACATTTCCTTACGAAACGTGAGTAAAAAACGTTTAAGGTATCAAGTTGTGTATACCTATAGATAACTCTTTAAATAGGATCTACAGAGTTACTTATTTTTTAACCAACTTTTAAAGTAAGATATTATTTGACTGTATTTCTTTTTTATTTGAATTATTGTTTTAAATATACGCGACTGAAGCCGCGGGCGAACATTTGATTTTTTATAATCTTAACCCTAAAATTTAAGTTACAAATACACACTTTTTGTAAAAGAGGGTAGTTATATTATAACTGAATATTGAACCCACTTAATAAATCTATTTTTCTCAGATCTTCCTAGGTGTTCTACATAACATGTAGATATTTCTATAAAACATTGAACAATAATTTAGGTATTTCTATGAAACGTCAAAAATCATTCTAGTAATCGTTTCGTGACTCAAAAAACCATAATAACACGAAAAGATAGGTACCTACAATAAAAGTCTGTTGTATCGTCGCATAGCGTCGACTTCGTGGTCATTATATTTTAACCAATGCTTATTTTTTGTATGCATTCTTTAAATGTACGTATTGGGATATGGATGATAAAAAACAAATCGTGATCACTAATAATAACAAATAAAATATATACCTAGGTAGGTAATACAGTAGTAAGACAATATTATCAAAATTATAGAGAATTGTAAATAAACTATTGTGTTGCTCTGAAAACAAAGTTTTATTTTAGTATCTAGTAAGATTAACAAATACTCTCATATAATTATTATTACAATGTTTAAAATAAATCATACCTACCTGAAAACTGAAACGACAATTAAAGTTTATTATTTAAATGCCAATTCCCTTTTTGATTATTATTTATAATTTTATAACAACCAACAATTTACCATCTTCTAACAATCTCGAAATTACGCCGGTTTATCAATTATTTTGGAGTTTATTACTAACAGCGCCATCTATTGAGCACATATACAAATCTTCACTGTTTTATCTGCTTATTTTTATTTTATTACAAAACCGTACAAAAATTTAATTAGAATTGTTTATACATACAACTAATCGACATTCCGCAAGAATCCCTTTTTTATATTCATAATAGAATCACTTCCGATTTCATAATTATTGCCTAAATCGCAGTATTTCAGAACAAACTCGAAGTTACTTACAAGAGCTTCAAACGTTTTAGAGCAAATTATCGTGAATACAGTCTCACGAGGTAGGACAGTCGTGCCCGTCAACATGCTAACTTAATAAATAATGCGTACACTTTAGAATAAAATATTGACCTCCTTTTAAAGCAATTTCGTTCTACCAAGGTGCAATTGTAACTGTGGGAATATCCGTTTGCTAGATACAATCTCCTTTAGACATTTGCCAACGGAAGGCTCAAGGCATACGTGGTATCAACGCTCCAGCTCAAACGACTGTGACTAGTCTAACGCCCCAAAATTAATATTCCATCCACAGTTTGAGATTGACATCGATCTCAGGGTTATACGTAATCTGTAGATTTATCTGCTATCTGTTATTATTCTACGGATCGGTTATTGGCACGCGTTTACCATCAAATGGATTGAATTATCAATCTTGATAGCAAATACCTATTGGATAGAGATCGATTATTAATTTCGGCCGTAAGTCAAAATCTTTCGTATATTCCTATTGTTACTTAACAACAATAAACTTGAAATTCTTTAGAAATAATCAAGCCTGAAACGTTCAGAGCGTTCATTGTTATATAATTCACCGTTACCCATTGAAAGCTGCAGTTATGCAGTAAGTATTTCCCTAATTCTATTCATTTTGAACCTAGATACCGGAAGCCTCGGACCGAAGGGCCCAGCAGTAAAGGTCAAGTTCAAATCGCATTTAGAAGCAAACCCTAAATTCAGCATAATGTGCGCTAACTATACAAACTTTAAGACTGGTAGGTACGACGCCCGGGGAAGAACTACCGCCACATTTAATCTACCGTGAAACGTGACTCGGAAGAAGAATGTTGTTGCCGGAGTTCACTAAATACGAGGCGACCATCTTAGCCCTCAAAAGTAGCAACACTATTTGCGATCTCAGGTGGGACTATTGTACTGCGTGAGGTTGCATATGGATGTCCATGGGTTGCAGTGATCACTTAATACCAGATGGCCTGTATGATTGTTTATTCATATAACTCATAGATCCTCGTGCATGACTTGGCAGTTTCAACAGTCAAATAGACGTTCACTTGGACTTACAATGAAAAATTTAGTCACAGGAATTATGCGGTGAGCGCTAGGTCGTAAATATATTGAATGAAGATTCTTAATAATCTATAATGCAGTAGGTTCATGAATGAATAGTAAGTGGCCTCCGTCATAATTAGGCATAATTATGATGGAGCACGAACGTAGCCTCAGATAATAAACGATCTATACGACGACCCGTGTTATGTAGTGGTTACCACGCCGATCCACCATTCGAAGAGTTTCCTAGGTTCGAGTGATGCGAACTTCAGACAAGAACTCTTGAAGAATTGGTAGAACTGGAGGGTATGTAAGACATGGTATTGAGTCTAGTTGACGAGCCTATCGGTAAGATTATAGCATCACCAATTTCATTGCCACATAGAACGTCAAAAGGACAGAAGGCATTGGAGGGTGAAAGGGTAGTAAATTCCCCTTCGAATACTTGAAAGGTCAACTGATCATGAGAATTCGAATTTGGTTTTAAACAACGGTTTTGCCTTGTTGACCTTCTAAAGTCAAAGTTCATCTAATTTTATTAATAAGACAAGTTTACGTAAAGATTATAGAACGCTTTGGTAACCTAGACCTCTTTTTTATTTGTTTAGGTATCAAACATAGAAACTAACTTTATGTCCTTTGATTGAAAATTTACAGTCGCCAACCTCTCAAGGGAATTTGTTTTTATGTTCATAGCACTTTAGTCACTCAGATATATTTGCATATATATGTATGTAGGTATAATGTACCTAATTTAACACCGCTTTTGTGGAAATGTATGTAGGTATTTCTAAAAAAGTACTTTTCGAAAGAATTGTTTAAAATCATGATTTCTTTTATTTCAGCTTATCTTGTCACGTTTAGATATGAATATATATTAGTATATTTATTAATTTTAAGGTGATGCGTAAATAATATACATACAATAATAACAATCTTTGACTTCCTCTAGCAAAAAA
>DWNH01001526.1:0-11252 GCA_018249895.1 Tiana niger | reverse complement strand
ATTTTCAGGTAGACACTAGAATCACAGAATATATGTTATTATGATAATGACAACAAATAATAATAAATAGTTATAATAGTTTAAAAAAAACACGCCCAGGCCCTCCTCTTGGTCAGGATTACAAAACAAACTAAATTAGTGTATTGTCATCTGCCCTTTATAACTAAGTGTGCAAAATTTCAATTAAATTCGACCTGTGGAATTCGACAAAGTGGGTGAAATTGACGTTTAAAGATTCCCTAACATACAGGTGAAGTTAATAAAAGCGTGTTAAAAAAACTTAAAAATTTAACCGGTGTTCCCATGACCTTTTTTAACGTTTTCCTTTCGTCTTAAACGATAATAATTCATATTATTATACATTTAATACAAAAGATACAGGGCAATCGGAAGTCTTGGTAACTGGGTCTTTCATAATACCACCTTTAATCGATAAATAACAAGATATTTTTTTAATAGAATGGTAATGCGTACCATATACTATATCTCATATCACTTTACAAGTTATCTAAACAACAGATACTATATCTGTCTATTACAAAGTTACCGAGTTATGAAATAGTACGTTCAACGTAAGTGATAAAATCAGGCTAACAATATTTATTCTATGATAAGTAGTGAAAGACGCATGAAATTTGATAATTACTTAGAGCAATTATCTTATCTCGCACCATTAACTCCACCCACTTACGCCGAGGAAAGCATTTGGGTCAATTTTTAAACAACTTTAAAATATAAGTGTTAGTGAATCTTCAGTAAAACTTGAAATATAGTTAATATAAAATTTTTTACGATCTCAAGTAGGACTAAGGTACAACCTGAGATTGCATATGGATGTCCATACGATGCAGTAATCACTTACCACGGTATGGATTTACGTCATTTTTACCTGGTTCTTGAACTGCTGTTAAGATCCTGGTACTTTTGATTCTAAAGGTTGTGGTTTTGATTTTCACAAATTTTAATTTAGCTTGCAACAGTTTTATATATATTTATTTTAACATTATAAGACTAAATAAAGTGCAAGTTATGTCGGCACAAGACTAAATGTTTATTTGTATTTTTACTACTGCGTATTTTTAAATGCTTCCTTCTTGAATTCCAAAATTTATGTATTGTTTTAGTTTAGTCCGCCACAGTTATTTTGTCTATGTGAAAGGAAAGCGGCAGATGAAAATGTTTCAAGCTTAAAATAGAAGCTACGTTATCTACAAACGAACTCCACAACGATTACTAAATACTTAAGTATGTTGATGGTATTCACGCAGAATACGCAATTGAATACACTTTAGTTTGTGCCAAAAACAGTTTCCAAACGGTTTATAAGATGTCTCAATGTACGTTCATCTCTGTCTTCAATTAATTAAACAATTACGTCAGTCTTACAACTGATACATTTCTAATTCAAAATAGAAAATTTTATCAAAAATAATTTTTGAACATCATTATTTTATAACCATCGTTATAGCCCCTATCATTGTTTTATACCCTAGAAAGGTTTTAATCTTTGCAAATATTGCTTTTTAACACTTTACGTATGTTCATTAAAAATACTTGCAATATCAATTTTTTTTACAATTGTTCGTTTTTTAATTTAATATTCATTAATTTTTTACATTGCCATGTAATTTGTAACCTCCTTGTTAATTAGGGAAACCACTTAGGTCAATGACAATCAAGTTATGCAAAATGTTGGTCATTGAATTTGCCACAATTATAATCGGACAAAAACTTGTTGATTAACTCACCATCAAAGCACTCCAGTTTTCAATGGAGGTCACATGTATTGTTTTCGTATGATAAAGGAGTTTCACTTCGTTCTATTGCAAATCGTTACTATGCTCAGAAATTCTTCGTTGAATTTGATCAGCGGATAAAGAGAGAGCCGCAATTATTTCGCCATTTCAAATTATTTTAGGGTAACAAATGCTTGTTTAATTGCCGGACATTTAGTCTTAAAAAATGCTAGTAAGCTAGGATTTTGAATTTTATTTCGTCAAAAGAATCATAACGTGATAGAGTCGCGAGTTATCTTTAACACACCGATATTAACCAATATTATCAATATTATACCAGAACAGTATCTATAAACCTGGCTACATAATAAATGGTACAAATAAGATATGTAATAACCAAAGTAATCATAAGTAGATATATTGGGTCTGCAGTGTAATTGCATTTACAAGTGAATATAAAGTACACAAGATTACTAAATGGGTTTCTTAATTAAGTCATGCAAACGTTCGTTAGATGTGCAGTCTATGTGAGTCACGAAGGAATTACAATCACACATGGTAAAGACGTCTCTTCAGTCGTGATTTTGCTAATTTGCAATGCAAATTTAAAAGACTATCAGGAGTTATCGGAATTTGAAATGCGAAAAATGCATATTGTCATATATATTATTATTTTCAGTATACCTGCATACTTGTTAAAATTTACCTATGTGTATTTATTTTTTAAATTCTTGCATGACGATATTTCGTATTATAAAAATCGTGCTGTTTTATTTATTATAGAAGATAGTTATTATATTTATATAGATATTATTATATATTATAGATATTGTCCCTTTCTTTGTGTTTAAAATAATTGTTGTTTAAAATGATGTAATATAGTATAGTAATTGATTATATTATCCGTTGATATATAATACATTGTTACATAACTATACTTTATGTTTAACTTTACATAAAATACGGAGTGAAGCTAGGCACAATGTGATTTTTACATAATTCACACAAATGCTGTGCAATCGTCGTACGTGTATGAATGTGTGGGACTATTCTTATTATTTATCTTTGGCATATTTTTAACTTTAGAACAACACTCATAAAACACGTAGAAGTTTAACTGGGCACAATTTATTTTTTACCCAATTCATAAAAATTCTATGGTATTTTTGTACGTGTATGAATGTGTGTTGCGTATGAACACTTGTCGTTGCGCAGTCTGAATAAAAAACCTGATGTGTTGTATGTAGTATAGAAGGAAAACTCCAAATTGTCCACTTCAGTTAATCAATTGTATTATGTTTCTACTTTGTGTAATAAAAACAAGCAAAAGAGAATTTGCCGTAATGATTATATTATAATTTTAGGAATAGAGATAAAATTAAAAATAAATAGACCTTCTATAAACAACCTGTTTACAGGCCTATTATAAAGTTGTAACTAAAAACTAAACATCAGCGCATCAGTCGTGAAGAGACCTACACGTGGACACGTGAAGCCTTACCGCAGTAACCCTGTTTGCTGTCACACACATGCCCTATATTTGCAAAATGGCCATTCTTACGATAAAAGCAAAATCTTTTTCTATTATTATTTCATAGGTGGTAGGCTGCCGCTCGGGGAAGTACCACCGTCCCACTTAATTCTATGATGAAGAAATTTATTAAGTTTTGGAAAGAGGGTGTGGATGCCGGAATTCACTAAATACAAGGCGATTATCTTAGTCCTCAAAAGTAGCAACGTATCTATTTGCGCTCTCAGGTAGAACTAAGGTACTTCCTGAAGTTGCAAATGGATGTCTATGGGGTGCACACTCGTTTGCTACTTTTATTTAATAAAAAAAAAACAGAATACGAGCAAAAATCTTTACATAATACATTTTCTTCATAATGTAGATATTACAAGACTAATGATTTTAGCTAACTAGCTTTATTATAGTTATGTATTTGCTTTACATAATCCTAATGACGTTGCTTCTACGTATTGGTTTATAAAATATACGTACGTACTTCGTTACACATCGTACTAATACCTAATTGTGTAACACACCATAATCCGTGTAACAGTGATTGGCTTCAGGCCGGATTTGTTACACTGATCATGTAACTTTTGGTTATCTTTAAATGTACTGAGTAATCGCTGTACAGAATTAGCATCATCAAATATCATCAAAAGTTCTTATTTTGATTTCAGGGATCAAGAATAATTCTCTATTTATAGCGTATCTTTGTAGTAAGGAAACACGAAACCGTAATAATAGGATTAACAAAATTCATGGTAGCTATATGATCTTACAGGAGTGTGCTGGAGCTGTGTTTGACCTCAAAGTTATTGAGAGTGTTGACACAATGTTTAATAGAGCATATTATTCTACAATTTATTTATTTATTAACATAATATAATCTGTTATATTCATTTAGGAAACAACGATACACGTAACACTAATAGCGCGAACTGATTGGGGGAATAAAAGTAAATTTTGTCTCAATAACAGATTCCAGGCGGTGTTAGTTTAAATCGTGATATTTTACCACGATAAAGTGTCTTCAATAACCAACGAAAGTGAAACGAAGAATGGGTTGTAACAAGTGTCAAGTTAGTAATGAGGTTATAATCAGATCTTCCGGCGTGTATCGGATTGGTCCGAAGCGGAGAGGCTGGAAGTAGAAAGCGTCGTTAGAACTGGCCCTGCAAGCCGTTCCGGATGTTTATGCCCAGGATGGTAATCGGAAAAAGATTTATGTACTATCGAAGACGCTCAATTTCCTGGCGTCTCTAACATATGCTACCCTACAGGAGTTCGTGTATGAGTTCATGGGAAAAAGAACGCTGCTGGGTTGACGTTTTTAAATAAAACACAGGTGTAACAACAAATACTGTTGTTTGTTTGAATTAAGATTAAAGATATATATGTAGGTACGATCAATATCACATTGTTAGTACCGTGACATATTTATGTATGAGGATGATATAAGTCAAATTAAATATTTCGTAAATTTACTAATGTTTATACTAACGGATATTGTGCTTATTACTAAGTAGGCAAAAGAAGCGCAGTGATGAAATCTGCTAGTATTTGGCCTTTAGTACCGGTTTCATCTTAAACTTGATCGTGTCTGGAATTGCATGTTGAAACTAAACATTTCCTTCAGTATAATAAGACTCATATAATTGGTTTTTAACTAATACGATGTAGAAATATAATAACGATATTGTGTTTAAACATTATAGGATTATTGTATGACGGATATCATTTACATGAATATGTAATAAAACTTTTGATGCATTTTATCCTTGTTTTCGTGAATAGATAATATTTTAGATTAAGCAACTAGATAATTACAATAAAGTAGAAGAGTATTTTCATTATTAATCATAATTATTTTAGGCGGAAAAACCAAATCATCGTGTGCTCAGTCCTATGTCAACAATATAATTAAAACAACATATTACTTAAATTATTAATTATTACCACTAAATGATATGAAATTAAAAAAAGAAAATCTATTTAAATAACAGATACCGCAAGACGTGGACAATTGAGGCCAAAGAGACTCACCACTCGCCGAGAAACCACAATATTATTATTGCTGTATAAAATATTATGTTACTATTTATTTACCGTGGGTTACAGAACATAGCCAAAACTTGAGATTGATTTGTCAATCTCATCAAGAGCTATTTTCACGTTGGATGAAATAGTCACTCACACACGACCAACAGCTTTAGTGCTCGCCGCGATCGTTGCACGCAATACAAAACAAAAAATAACACGGTTCCAGCACTGAGTCAAAGTCGAAGCGAAATACCGGGTTCTCTTCAAATATATTTCACACACTACTATAAAACAGTCAATATTTAGAGGAATCACTCAAGAAAAAACCGTCAGTTATTTTCGACGCGGAAAAGTTTGTTGACAGATAGCTTGTGCAGACAAACATTCGAGATGTACTCGCCGCGCTCGCGCACACAGCAGTGTGAAGTCGGCCGCGGTCAGAACCACGCTCGGCAATCTTCGCACAGAATCGGATTCATTCGGTTGGAATGCGCGGCACGCAAGCTCAACCAAAGCCGCCAGAGGCTACGAGTACGGCCTGTGGGTACGTTCCGATCTACGTGGCGCCTACCTCGCTTCGCATACTCAAAATATAATTAAATTGCAACGATCGCCATGTCGGCCTATAATGTACACTTGCCTAAGATCAGGTTCTGACCAAAGTCGGCATTAAGTCAACGGGAAAGTACAGTTAGGTGCAGGCGCGGGAATGCGTGAGCGAGGTCACGGAACTAGTTGTAAATGACAAGTCTTCCAAAGAAGAACACATTTCTGCTAAAATTATAACCCACTTACTGAGTTCCTTGCTACCCTGCGCACAAAAAAACTATGTACATACGTACTCTGGTAAAATATAAAGAAACTCGCACATAGCCTGAATTGTCTGCGCTACACTGGAGAAATAAATGCCATACCTATACAATGAATAAATTAATATTACTTAAGATTCCACGACACAAATTGTATGTATATGTAAATTTTATAAGCTTTATTGGTTGAAATAGGTTGTCCTGAGTGTGATATTGAAATTTAGCCGTTGCGTTACCTGCCGAATGCGGATCCGCAAGTTTTACGGTTCATTGACGCATCACCGCCCACTCGATTCCTGATCAAAATTACCTTCCAGTATCCAAATACTGATGCTTAACTAAATAACAATTACCAAGGGTACAGGTTTATTGAAGTCTGTTTGGCATTTATTACCAAATTAAGCCATATAAAATACTACAACGTGTTAAAGATAAGCATAACTGAAAATGACAGACACGTGTATTAGCCATTTCTGAATTTGTGTCTATTTAATAGTTTCTCCGAAGACTCCGTTACAACCATTAAAACGTAATGGTTTACAGAACCAAAGAAATTTAACAACAGTCTATAAATAACATTTTGCAAAGACGTGTGCGTATAAAGTATTTTTGTCTGCCGTATGCTCCCTGGAAGTGACTTATGCCGATATCCTTACAACCATACCTTCTAAGAACTAAATCAAAACACACGACAATAATAGCGGACCAGTATAATGGCTTTGCAGTGGCATTAATTACGTACAATAAAGCGGATGTTGCGTGGACAGAGCTCAACCGAGAATAATCAGAACAGACGAACTTCCGTTGCACATTATTTTACGTAAATATACGTTACGGTTCCCAGGACTAATATCTGGACATACAATAGGCAGATATTTTTAGAGGTCAGAAATATAATACTAGCGCATCTGTTAATTGAAATTTTAAGTAAAAATTTAACTGTGACGTATGAGGATGCAATAGTGTATTAAATTATCAATCAATGCTAATTTAGCTACAAATTAAGCCCACTTGTTACAATAAATACATATGTGCGCTAAGCGCTCTATGTAGAGTCTCTACTGTAGAGCTTACCTGCACATCCATAAAAACTTTATGGACAGCAATGTACTGGCTCCAAAAGAATTAAATAGTTAGCTGTTTATACTCTGTATTCAGTATAATATACTGCAACGTATTATTTAGGTCTACCACACATATCGTTAAACAATACAGCCTTATAATTCAACGGAATTATGCTACAGTAACTGGTCGTATAATAGTTCAGTCTGCCGGAGATTCAACGTGACTGATTTACCCACAACATTACCTGTTCGAAGACCTTCACATGAGCGGTACGTTTAAGTTTCTATGGGAATTGATTTAGCCTTCAAGCTGTTGCGTTGCCTAGCTTGATTAGATGCGCAGAGGCAATAGCACAAGGGCGACTAGTTGCTTGTCAAGAATAAAAATTAATATAGAATCTATAACCTATAGAACTATTTAAGGTTTAAGTGGGTTTTTAAGAAGTTTCTAAGAAGAATAAAATAACGTTTTGAAAAACCATCAAAGTACGAAGTATGCATGGAAATGAAGAGGTTAAACATCTGACCTTTCTCGATGTAGGTACAATTCTATTGTATGCGTCACACTAGACTAAGAAACTTTTGGGTTCTCTGACACAGGAATACGTGACTGATGACTTGCAATAAAAATTAATATAAAGAAAAGTAATGTTGCTTGTGCGTCTTTTTGATATCATGATACGCAGTTCTAAATATGATATGTATGTATGTAAGTATCTATGTTTAATACAATCTTGTAAGCTGATTTAAAAATGTTTTATTCATGCATACTCAGCCTCTCACCCCGCACCTCTACCAACTCTACTTATCGGTTATCTCTGCTATGCAAATTATAACATGATTCTGAGATCATGTCACTTATGTACACTAAACTTTGTAACGAGACATTTAACGAATTTATAGACTTTTATTATACTAATAGAAAAATATAGAGAAACTTGGATTTGTGTATTTAACTAAAAGCGTATCGTATAAACAAGTTTGGCGACACAAATCATAAATCATGAGAAATCTGTTGTTTTGTCGTTGACCTGGTAAGGATCAGAGAGATTTATTGAAGAAAGTTTCAATACTCATTATATCAAATGTGTGACATATCGGCGCTTTTAGTAGTAATGTTAACAAAAGTTTGCTTTTAATTGGCTTGATTGATCAGGTGAAAATGGAAATCTGTCTACAAAATATAGATCGCATAAGCTAGTAAAGCTAGTTCGAGCTAAAGGGAATTTAAATAATAATTAATGAGATTCGTATCAAGAATTTAATAATTGACACTCGTGAGATTGTTAGTCAGCTTGCTTGGCTTGAGGTCTGAGTCAGTCTGAGTCATCACCGGTTGCACCGGTAACGAAAGGTTTGACTACAACCTCTAACTTTGTCTTTAGGAATGCCACAAAAAATCTATTGTATGCACTATACAGATTACAACAAAAATATGTAGCATTCAGTGGCTAGCACACAGTTATCAATACAATATGATTCATTAAACGATTTGTAAAATGCACAAAAAAGTTATTGTAGATATGTCTTTGTTTTTCATTAAATAACAATACAATAATTTACCTATATTACCTTTATATTACGTTCGTACATAATTCGTTTTTATTATTAGTGCTTACTATATCAAAACTACGTAAACGCCAACTAGGGGAGGCCTATGTCCAACAGTGGACGACTAAATGCTGACGGATGGATGGATGGATATCAAAACTGACAGGCTTTCTTTAAATGAAGAAACGAGCTTGCGCACCACCAGATATTAAACGTTCAGTTGGCTAAGAACTTAGATTCATGCGAATTTTTTAGCATTAAAGTAGCAAATCAGCATGGAGGCCACCAGGTATTAATTGGTCACTGCAACCCATGGACATCCACTTGCAGCTTCAGGCAGTACCTTAGTCCTACCTGAGATCGCAAATAGATGCGTTGCTGCTGAGGACTAAGATGGTTGTATTTAGTGAACTTCGGTAAACACACCCTCTTTCCGAAACACAATAAATTGCTTTACTGTAGCATTGGGTGTGGCGGTGATACCTCCCTCGGACCACCTATTAAATTATTTTATTATTTTATTTATGCTTTTATCACTTCAAACATTTATAAGTTAGATTTCATAATAATAAGTAAAAATAATATAGTAAATGACGAAACATTATAGCCACAACGTCATAGAGAAGAACCGCCTTATCAACACGCTTACCCGTAACAGGTGCTAAAACAGCAGTCATTTGTGAAAAATAGCGTGTGCCATACAAAAAGCGGATCGGCGCCTCTGTTAGTGAAATCGCGCGTGTAGAAAGCAGAACTGGAGGGGGAGACGGCAAGGCGGTCGCAAACAGTGGGCATAGCACGCACCGTGTTAATGTCACGCTGCGCTGGTAATGGTGCCCGACGACAGAAGTGGGTGGGTCAGAGGCCGCGATGGTGTTTTGTTTATGAAACCGTTGTAAGCCGTCGTCTGCGTGCATCTGATAAGTAATCGTTTATCGGCAACCCATTATTGTCACACGGGTTTCCTCTCATTGCAAGGTTCAACAATCCGCTGTTGGCCAGCGTGGTACGCGTCAGCCACGCAGACCGAGTGCGATTTGGTGAACTTCACGTTTTGAGAACTTTATGATTAAGAAGAACTCTCCAGTTTTATCTTCAAGATGTGTTCCGTCCGAAGAGCAAATAATAATTTTGTTAGTGTCAGAACTATGTTTAATCCAGTTATTATCAGATTACTCCACACATTTTTATCATGAATCAAATATTTTGTTTCAGTCAAAAATGTATACCTTATTGTTTCGAGTAGTACCTAATGAGTCGGAACTACATGAAATTGAAAGCATGTTGTTTTACATGTTACTACATAAAGTTGAAAGCATATAAAATGTTGTTATACGAAACTATACTGGAATACAGTTTTGAAGGGCAATTGGCAAAAACGTGTAACCATCGTACGTGTGTGTCCAAATTCAGAGGAAAAGATATTTCTTAGTTATGGAGTTTCCACATACTTACTCATAATCTTCTCATCAATAAGTAAAGAGTATAATGACAAAAAATATATTGATATTCTAACAGCATTTGTAAAAGTTATCGAACTTTACAAAGCAGTATAATTTAAAACTATAAAGAAATTGACTGGTCCATTAAAATCCATTCGGAACGGCTCTAGTTACGCAATGTAACTTAATACTAGCAGGTTAACTACCTGCTCAAAACTCATCAGACATTAACATTGTGTCAACATGAACATAAATTTTTAACTGAAGACATTATACCGTTGGGTTATTCCGTTAAAAGTAGCCCGTCATGTGTTACGTAATTAATTAACCTTTGAAAGTTTTTAAACCTTTAATTTTTCTTTTCTCCGTTCGAATTCGAGTTTTTAAAGACATAAACATGAAGAGTTTGGATTCATAAACACTGTTCACAGAATCTCTTAAATTTTGTGTAAGGTTTTTAAAGCTGAAAAATTGGGAAAGTAGGTATATTAAAAAAAAGATTCTTACGTCATTGCGTCTAGTAACTCATCTCTACTATCACCTTCAAATGAAATAATATTAAAAATATAACTAATGCACCTACGCGTATGTTATCTAACTAAATCGTACAAATTCTATTACGCTTGACATGGTTCACGTAAGTAAGAATTTCAAGAATAACTTACATAAATGTACGCAACATACCGTAGTCAATTATTATAACGTTAAACGTTAGTAAACAAACAAGGTGTCTTCTATAAGTGCTTACAGTTTATCTAAACTCGGTCGAAACCCACTTGTAATCTGTTTAGAGGAAAGAGATATTCGTCAGTCGTCAAGTGGCCATCAGGTGGTTAAATTACCATAATTTTAAGCACATCACCTCACCTCATAAACTTCTCCATATTTGGAAATGTCGCAGTGTTGATCTAGAGCAAGTGGCTGGTTCTTAGAGATACATCCATAAAAGCAGTCATCACTATGCAAATATCATTCATCAAAGAAAATAGCTATTATTTTTATTTATTAATAGTTTAGTTATACTTCCAGCAGACATGAGACTGGAAAATTGGAATATAATACAAAAAAATTCCGGTCTAATATTCTTAGATGTCAAG
>DWNH01001525.1:0-11255 GCA_018249895.1 Tiana niger | reverse complement strand
ACCCTCTTACATATATATTTATAAATTACTTATAAATGCTTATATATATATATATATATATACATATATATATTTAGGCCAGAGACCCATATAAAAATACATTACAAATACAATAAAATACAATAAATACAGTAAAAAGATAAAACTAAAATATCATCAATTCCTTATATACATATATATCAATTCCTTTAATGGTCTAAAATAAAAAGGTCTTTAAAACTATTGTAAAATAAAAATTATTTTCAGCTAAAATAAGAACAACTTCAACCTAAAAAATAATAAATAATTTAAAAGAGACTTGATAAATTTATTTTGGAGTTCACTTAAGTGATAATTAATTTATATTCTTGTAACCATTTAAAAATGAAGCAGCGCAATTGTTAAATTTCCCATAAAGCGATATAACAATTGTTAATTTTCACGTTGATTTAAATCGTTCTAACAACAAACTAATTAGATACGATGAGAGAATTCTATAATTAGTCAGTTAACAAAATAAAAATGTATTTCGCTGTGTTCGTGAGAATGTAGAGGTGATTTAATATACTCAATTAGTGCCTATCTTTGCGTTTATTATAACTAACGCACACTAATTAACAACTGTTTAGATACGCATGTAGTCAAGTAAAGATTGTAACATACATACATTAAGTTTCATTTAAAAAATTAGTCATATACTTATATTACAAATAAAGCAAACAAAAAAACCTCTTAATTTTAAACGATGGATATCATCATCGAACCTACTTTTTATTACATGATAAGCCTAATGAATAAGTCTACTTCATCTATCTACATCTAAAATCTACCAAACTAAATTCCCCTACATTATATATAGAATGCTCTTCATTTACTATGACTGTCATCTGTTCCAGAGTTAAATATAAATCTTTTGGAAACGACAAAGATTTTCTTGTGAACGCTGATGTTGTAGTGGTTCACCTCACATATTTTTATGTTATTTATTTTTTATTGTTAAACCTAGTAATAAGGCAGAAGGGCTATCTGATGGTAAGAGGTGACCGTCGCCTATGGACATGTGCAACACCAGAGGAGCTGCCAATGCATTGCCGGTTTTGGAGGAGAGCCCTCTTAGCGCCTTTCTTGAAGCTTATCCCGGGTGCGGTAGTTTGGTAAGGTAGAAATACTTTTGAACTCGTTTCTGTGCTGCGGATTGGTTAAGATAATACTCTATGTTATTTGTAAACAACAGTCGTAAAACCTTCGCAAAAGTAAGAAGATTATAAACCAATTTTAAAGGTACTTTTTAATGTTAAGCAATTGTTTATTTATGTGTCATGCACTTATGAAACTTACGCTTGCTCATATATCCGATTAAGTGGGCACTCATATTCTCTAAACGACATGTGTTCACAACTCTTTTGTTTACATTTTTATCTTTCCGATACTATTTCAAGTGTCCTTGCGTAAAATGCTATAGAAAAGATAATACGTACACAAGTAATTCTTGCTCTTGGTTTGTCAACTTTAGCAGACTACTCGTAAGGTGTGCCTAAATCTAAAGGTTGACGATGCCTGTAATTTTCATGTCTTCGAAACATTACTTAATTAAGACAAGTATTAAGTAATATTAAATAGATAAAAAATATTTTTACTATATATTATTATGATTAAAATTACACGTATTAACTATGTCTATAAAAGGAGAAACTAACTGATTGATTGATCAACGGACAGCCAAAACACAAAACCGCTGGGCCTAGAAGCATGAAACTTAGCACAAAGGTTTGTTAAATGACGTAAGTAAGAACTAAGACGGAGTTTTGGGAATCATTCATGCCTTCAATGGGGAAACTGGCTCTGAGGTGTCCAACCAAAACCTGACCGAATATGTTTGTTGATTGACGGGTACCCACACTAATTTTAAAGCTAACTGGCGTAGCTAAAGCTAAAATGGCGTTAGAATTAGTCTCCGCTGGCAACACGAAAAATAATATCATATCAGCCACTTCTAGTCGTATCTGTGGCTATACCATTTCTGTGATTATTGCCATCATAAACACTTGTATCTGTTTGTTGTAGAATTTTCATAAGATTTTTATTGCGAGGTCGTATCAAGGCTTTGGAATAATAACATTTACAAAGGAGAGTAAATATTTAATGCGATGATAGTATCCCACAAAAAGAAAACATTTATTTTTATAATGTGATAAAATACAAAGCGATACTTGGTTATCGATCTTAGATGAGAATAAATGTGTCTGTAACTTTTATTGAAGATATGATATCTACAGATGAGAGTACACAGCATAACTTTTGGCTAACTGATAATAGAAATTTGACTTTTTATGGAATTTCTTGTTCACAATTCCCACACCGTTTACTATTCGCTGATAAATTATGAATATGCTACATAAAAAGATACGAAGAACAATATACATGAAAAAAGAAAAATAGCAATGAAGAATTTATACAAACCTATAACAGTCATGCTCCAAGAAACAAAGTACGAGTTGGCGCCGATCCAGATGATACACATGATGAAGGCAAGAGGATAGAATTTCCTGCAGGTCACCGGCGAGGGGATCGTTAATCCGAGAATCAACTTTAGCGGCCATGACAGCAGCCACCACATCTTATAAGCAATCGACTTCTCTTTGGGAAACCGCCAGAGACTCATCTTAGGTTCATCCTCTTTGTCTGTAAAAGAACTTGGATATTTAGTAAACTTATTGTGTTCATAATCAATAACCTCTGACCCGTTCAAATCCGGTTAGAATAAATTTATTATTACAACCTACATTGTGATTACAACCCGTTAAAGAGTTTATTTCTTCTTTAATAGCATAGTTCTTGTTATTAGAACGTAATAAGAATGACTCATTAAATTCCTTTAATTTTTTATTATTTATTAATTGTTTACATATTTCACGTTCGTTATGTATGCTCAATGAGCATAGCCTACCGGTTGAATTTCGACCTACCGTTCCGGTGGGTCCGGGTACGATGCCCGCACGCACCTCTAAGTTTTCTATGTGTGTTTTACAAATGATTGCTTGCTCTTCGGTGAAGAAAAACATATTATTACGCCTGAGAGTTACATAACATTCTCGAAACCCATGTGAAGTCCACCAATCCGCATTTGGCTCGTGGTGACTAAGGCCTAAATCCTTCTCACTCAAAAGGAAACCCGTGTCCAGCGTAGGGACAAATATAATAGTTTTTCAGAATACCTAAATAACGTTAAACAGAAAATAATGAATAAAGTATGCAGACCACTCGAAGTTAACGAACTACCAAGTCATTCAAATAGTGTTATAGATAAATACTGTCTACCGCAAATCCATATCTGAAAACGGTTAACGAATGAAGTGGAACTATCACGTACGATAAACTTAATTACTTTATTTGAATAATTAGTAGACAACAATAGAACTCAAATTGTTATCGTTTCTTACTCTATTGTTAAGATAAATAAGCTTGCGCACCAATCATTTCATAACGTAAACGGCTGCGACACAGTTTTTTAACTACAGCAGAAGTTTACGATTCTACAAAACGCTGTCACTTTATTTTGTGTTTAATAAAATCTTTAAATCTTTAAAATCTTTAAATCTTTAAATATCCATGGGTTGCAGTGACCACTTAACACCAGGTGGTCTGCGTGCTCATTTGCTATTTTCATTCAATAAGAAAGGAACATACATATTAGATGTTACACGACTTTACCGTCATCTATCGTGTCATTGTTTTCGACAGCCTCCAGTGTCGATAATGAATTTCGTGGTGCGCTACCGTCCCGACGAGCAGCCGGCGCTCCGCCCGCACCACGACTCCTCCACCTACACCATCAACCTGGCTCTCAATACCCCTCGTGAGTACCATCATTAACATTTACATTAACTATCCCCTATTTACTCATCGTTAGTGTAATTTTATACAAATATTTAACATGCTCAGCGAATAACTTGACAGTAATATATTATGTTACCCGCAGTTCATGGTAACTACCATATTTTGGCCGAACCATGGCCGTGATTGGGGCTAACCGAATCTACATTATGAAGCCAATACCGGCCGAAACCGAAAGTACACAAATTGTGTGCAGCAATTGATATTGTCGTAGCTGCATTTTGACAATTTTTATCTTTTCTAAGGCCTTTCTGCATCAAAGGTCTTAAAGCATTCTTAATTTTAATAAAGCTATTTTATCTTTATATTGTAATGTGCCTTTTAAATTGTACACCTGAATTACAGAGGTATATTACGGAGAACTGCTTTCCTTATTGTACAGACAAGTAACGATTTCTTACTGCGACATTGTTCCAGACGTAGACTACGAGGGCGGCGGGTGTCGTTTCATCCGGTACAACTGCTCCGTCCGCGACACCAAGCCCGGCTGGCTGTTGATGCACCCCGGCCGCCTCACGCACTTCCACGAAGGCCTCCTGGTCACTGCCGGCACCAGATACATCATGATCTCCTTCGTAGACCCATGAACACCACTGATATACACCAACTGCCCCCAGACTTGTTCACGTTTCAAAACAACATAGTACCTACGTCGCTATTACGAATTAACAAATCTAGCGCCTCTAGCGGACACTACACGAAACTAAATCTAGCAAAAGCTATACACATTTGAAAGCTCGTAATATACGTGAATAAGATTCATACATACACAGTTCTGCGGGGACACTTATAAACTACTTTCAGCTTATCCGTCACCACTAAACAGATCACAGATTTCACAAAAAGTTGCACCATTGTTACTGGCCATAGCCGATGTACAAATAAATAATGGCAAATGTTTAAAGATATCAGAAGACAAATGGTCAACACTAAATATACATCTACCTTGATACATATTTTCTGTAATCAAATAATTTTGAAACGTTATTACCATCTTCCTAGTTTAGAAAAAGTTGATAATGTTCGTTTCCATTTAGTGTATTGTGCTTTGGATAGGCTTTAGTCCTCTGGAGTCCTCTGGGTGCAGACATACTGAGGAGGTGCAGTGTTATCTAATAGGTAACATTGTTAGATGACCGGCACTCTCCTTTGCTACTTATTTTAATATACAAATTAGATTACTGATTCAATACTAGTAGAAAGTGTCTTTATAATGTTAATATATTATAAAATAACGTTGAAAATGAGGTGAGATAGCTAGTATTCGCGATTAATTAAGACAAGTTTTCAATGCATACTGTTAAGTAACATAATAATGTGTGATGTAGTTTAGTGTAATTATTGTTCCTTTTAATAACTTTATTGTAATTATCAATTATATTGTACGTTATAAGTTTTGTGCAAAAACACGAATATTGAAGCGATAATCTGTTCGTTGTTCAAAATATGAACATTTCATAAAAAATATATATATTTTGTTAAATGTATTAATCAATAGTGATTTATATGTCGTAGGAAATGTTTTTAGAATCTCTCACAGGTATTGCTTACAACGAATAATTTTAGCCAAAGATTTGTTTGATTGTAAGAGAAATACACATAATATAAACTTTGTTGTTGTCATTTCACACCCACATTAGCAAAAAACTAATTAAATTACTCAATTCCAATCCCTCAGACTGATAACTCACGTAGTAGTATTATATTTTTTAGTTGACCGGCGATCAAGTTCTCCAGATATAACGTTAATGAAACGAAAAGCAAAAAATGTTACCTTTTTCGATATCGGCAATGTTCGCTAACACTCGGGTGCGCGGAATGAGTGCCGGGCCGCGCCGACAGTGCCGGCGCTGGATTGACTAGTTTTGACGTGCTACTGGCTGGACGGTGTTAAAAAGTAGAAAAAGGATTGTGACATTTTTTTTCTAGAACAAATGAAATTCAATTTGAAATATAGGGAGAAGATAAACATAATTTTGATTTTTGTTGTACCTACATTTTCTAGAAAATATGGAATTTGTAAAAATATACTGATTAGTCGCACATAATTATTGTTTTCACATTAGCTTTCATGAAGCCATGCCTCGCTAGTATGGGATAAAGCTATTGTTCAAAAACTTGCAAGTACTGATACATAGGGATGATACATGCAGGTGTGTAGTTGTTTATTAGCTCCTTGGAACTACTGGGCTAG
Organism: Tiana niger; assembly: GCA_018249895.1. Classification (NCBI taxonomy): domain Eukaryota; kingdom Metazoa; phylum Arthropoda; class Insecta; order Lepidoptera; family Hesperiidae; genus Tiana; species Tiana niger. The sequence continues at coordinate 5,188 of DWNH01001525.1, read as the reverse complement.
TCTTCCAGTGGGCAGGAAAGATACAAATGATGGGTGCCGTGCGTAAAGGGATATTTGAATTGTTACCTTTTCTTGGTTGGTTCTTTGCAACGGCAGGAGGGTCTTGTATCAGATTTTGTTAGTATTAGTCAATTAACAGTCAATCAGTGTCAGAATGGTTAACACGTAACTTAATGTTTGAAATGTCATTAGATCAAGCGGTACTGTAGATACGCAGACAACTATCTAGGAAATAGTAGATAGTAGCACTTTCACGCTTGCTACTTTATTATGAAATAATATACGGACCGAGTGGGCGTCTTGTTGCTTTTACGGAGCGCGATTAATATAACAAACAGTTTTCATTTTCAAGTATTTTTATTCCAAATTCATAATGACCGCATCTTTTGTTATCATACGAACACATTAACTATAACAGCAGTGTAAAAAGTGTAGAAAACTAAAAACACCGCATTGTTCTGTATCAGTTGCTAGACGAAGAAGACCAAGTGTCGGAACTCTCCCGGGTTTCCCAGGACGTGTAGTTGTTAAACACTTTACTCGGATACCGGTAGTGCCTACCGAACGCTGGTTCTGAAAGTTTCGTAAATCTTCTGAATTCGACCCTCTCTTTTTCCCACTCCTTGGCGTCGACATACGGAAATAGGTACCGAAGCCACTTGGGGACGAACACACCTGCGTAATAGAACCGGCGACGCCATACCTTATGGGTGTCACAGTAATGTCCATGCCCTCTGATCCATTGCGGTAGGCTGAAATAATACAAGTGATTCGACCATCATCTCCGTTTCTAGACTTAATATTTATATATACAACCTAGAGTAATATCAAACCTACGCAATTTGAATTTGCAATATGCGTTTGCAGTCCTGTTGTGGATAATAAAATTTAAAAAATAAATAAATAAAAAACACGCTCCTGCTCCCTTCTCGGCAAATTCTGGAGTAATGATAAATCATCATTAATGCTGATGGGCGTGGCCAGGATAATGAAACACACTCATTAAATGATTGTGTTGCCATTGGTCCTATACGAGTATAAACGTGCAAAGTGGGTGAATAGAACGTTTGAAGTTGCAGCATTCGGTAAACGTTCGTTTTTTATTAACAATTGGGTAAGTTGGATAAGTGTCGCACATCTTCATTCAATAGAATACAAAAAAGGCTTTTAAGGAAACAACTCACAGGCTGAGATGTCTGAGGCCCCATCTATAAGCATTCGTGTAGAAGTATGCGGTGGTCGGGTTCAGATGGGGATAAGGACTGGAGTCGGAGAAGCCGGTGGCCAGCGCGATCACCGTCAACCCCACCTGGTACCCGTCGATGACGACCACACGTCCATTCAATATGTTTTCCTTGGACAGCCTGTTTGCCAATAAGTTTACTTCTGCAAGCCATTCACATTAATGTTATCATTTTTTATTGTCACTGTCCGCCATAAATAACATCCGAGGGGTCGCCAATAAGTTGCCGGTTTTGGGGAGGAGCTTTTTTTCTTTTTTCATCGACCGCCGCAATTCCAGATGGTATGGATGAAACATTTACATATCACCGACGTGGTGGTATGGTGCAGGCAGGGCGACATAAGCATTAACCTAGACAACCGTCTAATTTTAACTTTTTAAAAACGATGCCCATATTGTTTACGGTAGAAGTCAGCCAAAATTGACAATCTTATACACAACCTTGAAACAAGTACATATATATGTATAATGTATGTATATGCCGCTGCAGCAATAATTTTGTTACTGAATTACGCAAAAACGGTTTGGATGAATTTTCGTACACGGATAGTTTGTAACTGGGACTAACACATACTTAGAATACTTTTTTTACGATAATTGCCATGGCTAAGTCCGATGCCGAAGTCGCGGGCGTAATCCTTGAAATCAATAATATTCATATTTTATAGCATGATTATAATTGAAAAACAATTTATGCAAATTTATAAACAGTTAATTAGTTATATTAATATAAATAAATGTAAAACGATTTAGGGACCATCATTCTCAACCTTGTTTTTCGGCAATAAATATCTGTTACCATTTGGTTAATTAGCAGGAACTACTGAGGCCCTATCGATCACGGGGCCTTAGGCACGCGCCCAGAGTGCACATTAGTGAAGCGGCCCCCAATATATGTATGTACATGTCAACTAGCGTAACCCCTCGATGCCGAGCTGACGGCGCGCATATCTAATAATCAACCCTAACCCTAACAATGAATCTTTATGTAGTCTTTACCGCGTTTTATTTGTAAAAGGGAATGTTTTTGTTTGATTCTTACGTTATAAGTACTACTTACCTGTTGTAGGAATGGACAGGTCAATGCCTGTTCTTGGCTTCCAGAAGAATGTTCCTGGAATAGGTGCCTGTCGGGAAGATATAGAATATTAATATTCCGTGCTAACTTTAGACAAAGTTTCCAAGTTTAGTAGGCGGTAGGCTGGTGGTAGGTGAAATGCCATCGCCACACCCAATTCTACCGTAAAGCAATCTATTGTGGTTCGGAAAGAGGGTGTGGATGCCGGAGTTCAGTAAATACGAGGGTACCATCTTAGTCCTCAGATGTAGTAATGCATCTATTTGCGATCTCAGGTAGGACTAAGGTACTGCCTGTAGTTGCAAGTGGATGTCCCTGGGTTGCAAAGTCCACTTAACACCAGGTGGCCTGCATGCTCGTTTCCTACTTTTATTCAATAATAAAATGAGTAAAAAGAAGTTTTATATATTCAAAGCATATTTTCCTGCGTATTTACTAGATCATTGATGCATTGATGATTGATTGATGCAAGATATATTTTCAAGACAAAAAGCACACGACAGCACAGTGTACACACTGCATCGCTAACTGCTCTCAATTTCGGGTTAAATATTTTTTATATAAATATAGAAAAACTTGGTAAAGTGAAATTAAGATTTTTACCTGAGTAGGCGTGACTCTCGCAAAAACGATAATAAGGATACATTTTATATCCATTTTTATAAAGTTATCTGAACAGTGCGCTCTTCAATACTAAATCTTTGGCTTCGCGTTCGGCGTGGCCCGTGTAATGAATGACAACACAGATGACAGGACATGTTGATCATGTTTCGAAAACAAGAAACAATTCAAGGGAGAGTCGGTCTTGCATTCCAATGATTCTGTATCAAAGCGTACAAAACAAACACGCACCTACGACTATTTTGTATAAGTTTCAAATGCCTGCTTATGATGGTTCCAGAGAAAAAATACTTTTTAACATAACTTGAATGCCCCATTTTGTATAGAATATCCTCGTTTTATGTTAGTCGTGATAAAGTATCACAATCACATTCATTAAGTTATTAATCAGAGAATAGATAAGTATGTGAGGAGTCAAAGGAATATGTCATGTGGTCAGAGGGACGCACGGGCAGAGAAGGCAAAATGCCTCTTTGTCTGCTTTTGAGTACGGAACCCCAAAAACTAGGCACGCGACTTCAATAGCCGGACATGCTTCTGCTGCACCAAATAAGTCACATTTGGTGCAGAGCGTTGAAACGTTTATGGTCGGCGGTAATTATTTAATTAAAAATCATTTTGAAATTGAAGGATTGTGTACATCGTCTACTTATACAAACACGACCATAATCTATTCCCATTCCTGACCCTAAACGTTTGGTCCTTGTGGTTGGCGGTTGTTGGATTATCCTGACTTCGGAAAGAAGCTATTGGGTTCGTGGTATTAGGTATACGAAGTAAGACTTCCAATGTCGTTTTACAAGTTCGGGTAGCATATAGGGCAGAGGCCTTGGAGGTTTGGAAGGCATCCTTTCCTTCTGAAGACACCACATAAAATTGGCTTTTGCCTGCCTTCTTGAGGAATGTTCTGACAGCTCTGATAAAGCCCTTTCACTTGCTGCCGTCCAAAGCGAGTCAGGTCACTGGCTACACGCGCTCCCTTCTAAAAATTTAGGCACCGTGCTGGACACAGCTACCTTACGAAATGCCGTAGGTCTCCGGCTCGGTGTCAAGTTGTGCGTGTCAAGTTGAAAAAAGTTAATAAGTAGAAAGACTTATAAACATAACAAACGTGGAGTTCCTCAAGGGATTATTTTGGAATCTTTTTTATTCTAGATTTACATCAACAACCTTCCAGACATTACTAAATATAAAGCAATTCTGTTTGCTAACGATACGACGATCAATGTAAACTGTGACAACGCAGTTACATTAACCGCTGAAATAATAAAACATTAACAGATGTAACAAATTGGCTTGGTAAAAATAATCTTAAAATATATTCAAACAACACAAAAGTAATCCGATTAAGAACCTGAAAGAGCAAAACGAAATCATAGAGATAGGTAGTTATTTAATATTTAGGCATAATAATTGACGAAAATTGTAATGGAAAAAAACATAATATCATGATAATGTGTGATAAAGTCGATCATTTTATTTATGCTATCAGATGTTTAAGAGTAACCGTCTGGAGTTTGTTTAGCACTTTGTGCGTATAACGGTTACGTGTCTTCTATTTTGTCATACGGCTTACTTCTGTGGGGCAATTATAACTATTAAAGCACAAAAAAGCAGCTCGGTGGAGCAGGACCATTGTCGGCCACTATTTAAAAGATTAACAATTTTATCTTCGCCGTGTACCTTCAAAATAAATATTGCGTGTTAAAGAGCATCAAGAATACTTTGAGCTCGGCTCGACACGTGCGCTAGACGTTTTAATTAAAAATTGTTTATACATTCCCAGACACCGCTTAAGGATGCTTAAGAGAAATGTGTTCTCTGTTTCTCTATAGTTAAAACTTATAATAAGTTACGATACTAAAGAAAATTAAAGAACAATCACACATCAATATATGTATCTATGTATAAAAAACGTCTTAGTAACCGACTACTGGATCAAAGCTTTTATAGTGTTTCGAAATACTTTGCTCACACAAATTAAAGTTAGTTTATATATCCCAATAATTATGTTATGTTATGGTTTGTCCTGTATTAGGAGCGCTGGAAGATTATTTCGCCATGGTACCCTCAACGATTTGATTCGCCGGACTCTTGCCACCGTTTCTATACCGGCAACTCTAGAGCCCTCTGGTCTTTCTAGGAATGATGGCAAGAGACCTGGTGGATTGACATTGGTACCGTGGTCTCTTGGGCGTCCCCTGGTATGGGATGCGACCTGCGTCGACACTCTGGCTCCTTCACAC
>DWNH01001524.1:0-11260 GCA_018249895.1 Tiana niger | reverse complement strand
ATAAACAAAATAGATAAAAACACTAAATTTTACGCATAAAATCATAGAGAATAGTGGTACTCTCATAACACAAGTTTTGCAAACTTACCAGGAAAGATCCCAAACCCTATAAAATTTGTATTTTTTGGGAATACCTAATAAAAGATTTTAGATTTTTTATTTTTATTTTTGCCGTTCTTTCTTTGCTACTGGCATAGTGTAGAGGTTGGCACAGATTTTAAAATCAATTTGAGGAGTCTGTAATAAATTTTTTCGCAATTTTTACTTTGATGTTAGATTCATTCTGAATAAACGTACCTACCTATATTTTATTATCAAAATATTGCTGTAATCGGTCATACCCCCTCAGTACCTAAATTCGTTTTAAGCAGTTTGTTTTTGATTTGTACGAAGTGAAAGTGATCTTGACTGCGTTTATATGTGTGTTTTCTTAAATCTCGTATTTCAGGGCTTCTTGTGCGCGCGCATTTTGTCAAAAAACTAAGTAGGTTAGACAGTTCCCGCGACCGCGACAGTTACCCCTCCGCGCGCCACGGGCGCAGATCTCTCGGGTAACAACATTTTCTGTTCTTGTCACGCATACCCCGAACTATTTTTTCCAGCAAAGTCCAGATAACTGGTAATTGCTTGGCGGGCGACAAATAAAAGCTTCTCAAACGGGGCGGCACCTTACATTCATAAACTAACAAAATTAATATTTGCCGCCATAAGGCCGCTTACACACAACATGAGCGTTAGCATGCGTTCGATGCGCTGGTTTAGCGCGATGGGATGCTGGGTTTTTGTCGCTCGATAAAGCCTGAGGATCTGTTACCGCCAGTGGTGCTAGAGGTAGAAAAAGCAGGGGGGTTGCGGTCGATAGGACCCCCCGCGGGCGCAGGCGCGGCCGTAAGTGTGCGGCACTTTTTAAGTGGGCGATCTCGCTTGTTGTTAGGGTTAGCACGTGGCACCGGCTCCGGCCGCCGGGTGGTCGTCGCGGCCGTCGCGATGCCTCGCCGCACCCGCCGCGTGCATACGATCGCTATTGTCTTTGCGCTCGCTATAGCATGGCTCCCGAATGCTGACAGGGCTGCGTAAGTATAACTTTTTTTGGTTCTCATTTTTTTAGATCGTATGCAGATTGTTTTATATTTTTTTAAACGACAGCAAAATCTGGACAATATTAGAAAACAAGAAATATTTAAATTATTAAGTTCATTGTAGGTACATTTCACAATTACGAATTTATTCGTTTGAAATTCACTTCAATATGCTTACTACTATTAAATCTTATTAGCCTATGCTAATGTAAAATAAAAACTCATGTTGTTGAATTGATCACAAATTTTTTAAACAAATTACAAAATCAAAACAATATGTAATAAAACACATAATTATTCCAACTATTAACTTAGGTACATATCAAAAAAACTTTAATAGGCGCTATTAATTTATTTATACATGAAGAATAAAAAATATCTACTCATTAGTTTCGTTTTCTAATTGTTTAGTTCAGAAATCGCAGTAATATTAATACAATAAATAATTATCGTTATCCTATCAACAAAAAACAAAAAAAAAACGAGAATGGTGTCTCGAAAAAAAGGAACACTTTGAATTTTTAAATGATTGTCGTGCATATATATTTTTTAGTAAAATTACCTACAATTACCACGCAAATCAGTTTTTGGAGTAAAGACAACAACAGTAATACTTAAACGAACGACGACTGAAACCTGCGTAAGTATTAAGTTTACAATTATTAATACATTTAGTTCGATAAGTATTATTCTGACAGAGTGCATTTACAATTTGTACAACCCTACAATGGGGGTGGAGCCAACGCCACGCCCATACTCCTACCTTGACTTCCAATGTTGTGTTCCTGTCTGAAAGCCTCCTACACACGGAGCGTTTCAAAACATTTTTCAGGCGTACAATCACGGCAGTAAAATTTTACGACTCCATTCGGATATTCATCGGATATAGTGTTTAATAAGCTCTGGCGACCCGTGAACATCAGGTGAGCTTATATATACGTATGTACGTCGTATTCTACTATTATCAAAACCTTCAATAAAGTTACAAATATCCCTCTGTATGAAAGGAAGATGATTTTTTATGAGGACGCTGATTTTTGACGAACTTACAGGATTTACTTATACACATTTTATTTGCAGGAAAAGCATTCAGTAAGTATCTCATGAGCCATTCACAGCCGCACAGTCTACGTCGACATTAATGGAAGTAAAAAACTACATAATCTATAAAAAACTTATGACGACGCCGTCACACTTAACAATACACATATGAAACCTAATTTAAATCGTAGCACAAAAGGCAACATAATTTTAATATGAGATGCTTTGACTCTGAATAAGATTCGAGACGATCGTAGACTTCTTTCAGACTTCTAATAACATTTTTGCTATTTATTTTATATATTACATGCAGCAGTCATTTACACATACCAATGTACATATTATAAGTAAATAAATAATAAATAAATAAATGTTTTGGGACAACTCACACACGGCAATCTGATCCCAAACTAGGCAGAGCCTGTGCTCAGTTAACCAGAAAGCTAATAAACACACATATTTTTTTTTGTAAATACATACCTACTTATATAGATAACAATACACCCAGACACAGAACAAATATTCGTGCTCATCACACAAACATTTATTCTGGGGATCGAACCCACGACCTCGCGATTAGCAGTCAGTTTCGCTAACCACTAGACCACGAGGCCAGTCAATATTATATATAACACCATTATACAATATAACACCAAACGTGATACTAGGGGCGTTATAATAATAACGCTCCTACCGCATCGCTTAGGAAGAAATCCACATCCTACCCACGTGAAGATTAGGCAAAATTAATAAAAACTCTGACCCCACGGCCGCCACCTATTGAGCCGTTTTTTAGTGACAAAGGCATTAAGGCTTCTCGCGGGAAATTAATGGTTTTTCCCATTAAGGTTAAGTGCTATTTTAGCTTATGTGACTTGACAAAAAGTTGAAAACTTCCCCCGTCGAACGTTTTTATTGTTTCGCACGAGCACGGTGACTTTCCTAGCCCATGTTTAAAACACTGTTGAATAAAAAAAAATGAACATTTTGAGAACCCATTGTTTGGTGTGAATCCTTTTTATGTTGTTCTTCCAGTGGAAAAGAAGTAGTGCCATATTCAATAGATTTTTTATTTTTCTATAGATTATTTTTCAAAAATTATGTGCACTCTTTGGAGTTATTTAATGAATATTCCCCTAATTATAATAAATTAATTTTAATCGTCGAACGCACAATTCAATTTTTAAGATACCATTTCTTGACATATTTTTTGTGCTTGTATTGGTAATGAATTCGTATTAAGTATTCAAAAACTTGACCAGAGTAAACAATAAATACAAAGTTGTTACTCTGTCGTAAAGCATCACTTAAGACAACAAAAAAGAACATTCAAAAATATATGAGGGGTAACATTAAAACATGTCATCACACGTCGTGCAAATTGGTAACAAAAGTGTAACAAGGCAAACTTTTAATTACCAAACTTGAGGCTCAGGGACACTCGAGCGCCACCAACAAAATATTGCCGCTAAAAATACCCAAGTTGCTCCGTTCGCTTTTTATTAAGATAATAAAACTGCTTCAACTGCACCAGACGCAAAGTTCTTAGGAGTCTTGCGGCGCTATTTTATGTACGTTCCGACATAATTTCAATTAGGTTTTTCTTTTGAAAAATCGGATGCATGTTGGAAGTTTTAGTGAAGTTCCCGCCGCCCCTAGTTAAGGATGCAAAACGATAATTTTGTTTGGTTGGTAACATCGCCTTACTTAATCTTCGCTTTAAGCGCTTTGAAAAAGAATTACGCAGTCATAAGTGTAGTGCCTTTTTACTTTGTTACCTGTATCAACTATATATATTATACCTTGTCTACAGACCATTAAGACTATTAATGAAACACTTGCTTGTAAGAAAACTATATATATTGCTTGAATTTAAAACTTTTTATGCGCTTTTAAAAGAATCAACGGCGTGCATACCCGGCCCGTGATAATTGTTTGCCTAAATTATATAGTACAAAGTTAAGTGTGAACCTACCTACACTGACGGCGGCATTTGCACGCATACAAATATTATTTTGAATCGAGTGAAAGAACCAGGGAATGTTTACTTGTCTATACACACAAGTGTTTTCTATATATTATACTTCTCATCACCACTGTACCAGTATATTCTATGTCTAAATAGGTCTGAACATGTCCTAAAAAAAAGTATGTAACTTTTATAGTAGTAAGTACCATCGCCACACCCAAATCTACCGTAAAGCAATTTATTGTGTTTCGGAAAGAGGGTGTGATTGTCTGAGTTCACTAAATACGAGGATTAAAAAAAAGCTTCTTATCTATTTAATAATGACGTTTAAAAAAATTTAAAGTTATTTGAATTTGGAGTTTTAACACCGCACAAAATTTGTCGCTACGATTTTTACTGAGCTCGAAGGCAAGGGCAAAGATTACAAAGATAAGTAAGATAACGATCATATAGAGTAATAACTGCTGTAGCAATTAAATTAATTATTGGCATTCCACATAAGAAATACTATATATGAATCGGCAATCGGAAAAAGTGTCGGCAAAGGTTTACACTTTTCAAAATTCGAACTAGAATTTTGAGTATTCGATAGGTATGGAAACGTAACATCGTAACGTTCGTCCGTGTCCGTCAACTTGTACGTCTGTCATAGCTTCGAAGGCTTTAATTCCGTAACGAGGACGTGAATGGAATTTTTTGCTTCACCTCGAGTTAAAACTCAGTTTTGTACCCTCTCTAATTCCTAAAAACGTAAAAAATTAAACTACTTAAATTTAATTAAACTAATCTAATTAGTAGTCTAATTTTCATTTCACTGAAATATTTGTGCAAGAGATATCTGCAACTTGTATATTAATAAAATACAGTCATAGTAAATGACGGTCAAATTTGATTTGACCAATGGTCGACTAAATGAAATAATACCAAAGTCGTCAGAAGTCTATAATAATATGTGAACTTCAAGGAAGACTACCGCATGACACATGACTAATGTTGTCCATCCCCGACGCGCTGTATTTACTTTCAATACGAGACATTGACTAATAACGACTATCTATGTGCGGTCAGCGGAAGCCATTCATAGAATAAGTAGGTTGCAATAGCCCCATTTACTGTGCACAAATATTGTTTGTGCCTAACCTACTCATTCGTAAAAAGATTTACCTTACACGTACGTCAAAAAAAGGTTGTTTATAAATATTCGTATATTTTTTGTCTGAGAAATAATTTTTTTTTCAATATTTGTTTTTTTTTACTTCCTTCGCGAATTATTTATAAAGTAGTTCCATTTATTGTACACAAGTATTATTTGTCTGGAATACCCAATATCAAATTTATTTTAAGATTTGTAATGGGAGGACTCAGATGCTTCCCCTCCGCTGATCCGCCACTAAATATACCCAAACGTAAGAATAAAGACTTTTGATCAATATTTCTATAATTATGGCCCTGGGTAAAAAATAGAAAAAAACCATATTTGGTTTACTTCCATCGCGTATTTTAAACAATAAATCAAGAATTTGATATTTAAGAAAACATGTAAACCTCATGGAATTTTTTTTTATTGTTTTAAATCTAAAAAAATATATGTATAAATATTATAAAAACATTAAGATAAATATTAATATATTTCAACTACTGCATTTGTCACCTTTACTATGACGTCGTATCCATCGAATGGCATTCTTTGAACGAACCATGTTAGAGTGTTGTTCCAATCGATACAAGAAGAGACTGGAAAACCGAAAAGGTTATTTACTATGTACAGTAACACAAGGGAAAAGGGAATTCCAAAATCGAATATACAGTGCAAGAATCTGCAAACTCTTGAAAGAAACTTGAAATTTCAAAAAATTTACAGCACTGCCATTCGAAGGAGAATAAGGGAAACTAAACTTTAATGGTATTTAGGTAAGTTTAGGTAGAATTGGACGGTGGTACTTCCCCGAGCAGCGAACTTATCACTCTTAATAGATAGGTAATTTTATCTATAATAACAAGTTTAGAGACACTTATTTTATTGATTACCGCTAACGTGTCTCTAATATAGAGAAATCTTTGAAGTGAAAGCCAAAGTTTTAGGGACAAAAAGTACGCGGACCACTTTTGCCCACTATAACTTCTTTCTTGACCTAATGTCTCTAAGAAATGGCGATGATCAATCAATGTCTCCTCGTAACACAGTTTCTAATAACACTTACCTTTTTTATAGTGAAGTAAATGGACATGTAAGCCAAGGGATTTTTTTTTTATTGAATAAAAGTAGAAAAGGAATATGCAGGCTACCTGGTGGTAGTTGGTCACTATGGGGAGCAAATCCAAGACCTCCCGTTTAACAGTCAGGTTCGTTAACCACTAGATTACGAGGCCAGTCAATGTGTACTTTTCACTCTGATAAATGCAATGGCTAGACCGAATACCGCGCAGACAAACCCTCGAGTGAAAACTATTCAAAAATATTACCTAATTAAATGCGCTTGAAAGCTAAGGTCGACTGACTGCCGGAGTAATATATATTTTTCTTCGAAACAATGAAGAATATGTTTCACAGTAGAAATAGGTTTGGCGATAGTAGGTAGATGATTCACAGAAGACAAAAGTTCTACCACTTACTTTAATAAGTCTGTTTATAATAATAATAAGTTTATAATTACAATAATTGATAATGATTTGACAATTTGAAGTGCTCACTTAATTATTTTGCAGTTTCTTTTTTCAAATACATATAGTTACAATGTCAATCACGTTAAAAATTAAATTAATTTCAAACATATTTAAGGAGCAAAGGAGCTTTGAAAGCGTGTTACTTTACGTAATTATTTTACTCGTATGTGCAGGAAAAATCGGGTAGCTTGGGGTTAGTAGAACGCGTGCTTGGGGGAGCGAGGGGAATACGACTGCGCTGACTCTTACTTGAAATTTTCATCTAATAACGATAATATAAAACATTAAATACTATATCAACGTAGCACTTAAATTAATTGTGTTTTTAATAAAAGATCTGATAAATAATGTTATAAATACATCTTGTAATATATAGACTTTATCGGGTACAAAATAGAGGCAAGTGTCGACTTTTTCTAAGTAAAAAAACTTCATCTACCATTTGTAAAATTAAAATCTTTCAGAACCAGTGAAGATAATCTAAAAAAATCGATTGTGACGATAAAATTAATCTATTTAGATGAACCTAGATCTTAACACTTTTTATAATTGGTTTGAGAACAGTTCTACACGCGAAGAAAGATAATTCTCGCTCAAAACTTTAACTAGGAAACTCGTGATTGGTTTTAGAAGTACTATCGCACATCGTATATAGAGTCATTGGTACACCTGAGGACTAACATGGTCACGTAGTACATACCAAGAACGAGGACATCCTCCGGCAACAATATCCTTCTTCCAAAACACAATAAATTGCTTCACGGTAGAAATGGGCGTGCCGGTTGTACTTCCCCAGTCGGCAAAACCCACCACCTATCATATAATTCATCGCAGCCAATGAGTACTACAAAGAACTAAAGGAAATATACAAACAAAATAAATTAACCGTGTGTTTGTCAGTATCAAGTAAATATTGTTATTGTTGTGCCGAAAGCAGGCGGGAGTATTCCAAGGCATTGATCAATCATAATTTATTACCCTATTATTATCATGCCCTGAATAATCGCTCATATCCGAAACACCTAGCTAAAGGCACGTTCATCATAGTTATAATTGATTAAGTAAATTTTAGTTGTGTATTTATTTTTCTTTTTTGAAGTCATAAGTGTCAACAATGTATTTATTTATTTATTTATGGTTTAGCATCACCTAAAAAAGGGTTTCACAAATGCAAACTTAATACCTAATGGCTAATCTGCCAGTGTACCCATGGCGATAGTAAAATTATGTTGCAGGTAAAAAATAATATTATGACATTATATTTATAAAAGCATCAATATGAGCCCATCATTGTCCCACTACTGGGCACGAGTCTCCTCTCGAGCGAGAAGGATTTATAAATGCGTGCAATATATAATAAATATGTATAAATACTATAATACAGTATAAAATATCTGCAGCGAAGATAAAATATGTTGCACGTATACTTATAGATCCGTTAAAATTAAATGTGTCAATTTTTTTGTACTTTATGGTCTCTGTATGTGTTGCAATATGATTCCATTGTAAAATTTTATCACATGTCCATAACAAAACTCTACATATTTCTACGAGGCAAATTCAATTTAAATTTTTCAAATAAAAATCAAATGTTCTTCCTTTTTAAGCAAAACAAGAAAACTGCTGGCACCATACGCAGATATTCGAAATTTGAATTTTAAGATACAGAATATTCCAATGTGACATCGGCATTACGATACTTTCGTCCCTTCCAGTAATGCAAGCAGAGGAAATTGGATTTTTCTCTATTCTCGGGTAACTTGATATTGTGTGAATTATGGAAATTGCGACGCTAAATTGTTGATTTATTGCCGTGATCTATGTGATTGGTTCGCGCCGAAACGTGCCACGCCCTCTGTGATTACGATTATTTTTGTGAGCTACCTTCATTTTTATTAAATTTCTCTTTATATTAAATTCAGACACCGAGATTTGAAATGATTTAAGAGAAAAAATTTAATTCTTCAATAATAAATTGGATCCTTTTAACATTTTTACACCGATAAAGAAACGAAAGAGAACCTGTCTAGAGTGTTTTAGGAAGATTTGAATTATGTGGGGTTCATAATCTAATAGGGTTGTTAAGTAGGATAGAATTTAATAATTAAAAAAAATTAAAAGCTAGCAACTACTAAGACATGCGGTATAATTTGTTCCAATAAATCGAGTATTTATTCGATCAGTTTTATTATAAACTAGCTTTCACCCGCGACTTCGTGCACGCGGTAATCTATCTAGCATTCATCTGTCTGTCATAGCATTTACCAGAGTGAAACGTATTGTATGTATTAATCCATTTTATGAACCATCTGGGTACCAAATTACACCCAAATCAGTCCAGCCGTTTTTGCGTGATTGACTAACACATCCAAATATTTAGGCATAAAACATTCAAACATTGTAAATCTACCTACTTAAGTTACTTTTTACTAACAAAATGAAAACGTACCTACACAGTGTAATAAATCACGTCCGCACATGTATGTACATATGTACATGTAATGATAATTAAGTTCTCATGTTTCATGTTCTCAATTTGTAATTCTTAGTGAGAATAAAGTTTTTTAAACCTGAAACATCTAAATATACCAACTTTCACATTTACAATATTAGTAGAAAATTACGTTAGTAGGACATGGCAATATGTATGTACATTTGATTGTTGTTGTCATCGGAAGTAGGTCAATCCCTGCAAATAAACAATCCTAAGCCCACGCCTCTCGTCTATAAATAGTCTGTCAACAAAGACAATTTAACTATAAGCGAACCGTTCCATTTATTAATCCCATCGTTTATCACAACTTACTTGTCACTGGTTGTTTTAATAATATGATAAAAATAGATAAAATAAGCATTTATTGTTAACTCTTACTTAAAATTACAGTAAATATGATTTCTATACAGCCTTCATGTTGTATGTTAATTTCAGTTAACTGATTTGAACTTGAATTAAAAATTATAACTCGCTTTTTAGTTTGAAGTCGGTTTAAATTTATTCTTAAAATAATTTTTATTTTATATCAATAGAAAAGGAACGTCATCTGATGTTTCGTGACTTTTGCAACTCGAATAGTATCGAAACATTATTTGAAGTTGACGTATTAGGGTTGTTCCTCTAAGGACTTCATCGATTCCTCAATAACTCACCTTTCGACTGAAAGTTCACAATTACGTCACTGAGAGACTCGTGATAAAACACTTACCTAACAATATGAGTAACTCGACAGCTCTCAGTCGACACTGAGAGCTCTAAATGCCTACTAATGCTCTTACTCTCTGACTTCAAACAGGAGATTTTGCAACATTAATACTCTACATGAAGTCTCACCTAAGTATTACCTAACATAAACTAACTTACTGCAGAACTGAAGTACTAGCTTCTAAGTAAATAAACGGTTTATACTCTCAGTCCCAAGTTTTGGCGTGGGCGCTAAAGATATACTGTTTTACTCGTAAGAGTATGTATTTAGAAATAGACTTTATTATTTACTTTTTTACAGAAAACGAATATTAACCAACTATGAATGAAACCACCTGCCACCGTGTTAAGTGGTTACTGCAACCCGTGGGCATCCACTTTCAACTTCAAACAGTACCTTAGTTCTACTTGTGATTGCAAATAGATAAATAGATGCGTTGCTATTTCTGAGGACTAAGACGGTCGCCTCGTATTTGTATTAACATATTAATAATTATTACTTAACTCAGGTGTCAATTAAGACCAAACCGCTTCATCCCACATTGCACCGAGATAAGTAAAGATGCAGTGTTATCACCCGCACTCCACAAGCTGCCGGCTTGCTGGCGACCGAATTACCTTTATTTACGACTCCTGGCTATGGCCGTTTCGTTAGCACTTGCTCACGATAACCTAGCGTGACAAATTGCTTAGAGTTTTAGTGTTTATTTGTATTAGTACCTAATGTATAATAGAGTCTAAAATACAAAGAGCTTTATTGTACAAAATACACTTTGCTTCAATTTATTTTTGTATCCATATAACAAAAAAAAACATCAAAATAAAAGCCCGCACTGATTATTTCGTACGAAAATCCTGTACGAAATATTAAAATCGCAATGGAGAAATACTAAAATTAATATCTAAGGCAATCTTTATACGATGATACACGGATACATCTTGGGACAACTCAGAACTGAAGTACTAGCTTCTAAGTACTAGACAGACATTCATTAGTATATGTAAATAGTAATAATAATAATGCTTCACACTCATAGCCCCACACAAGGATTTTGAGATCCTGTTTCGTGGGTGCCATGGACACACACAAAGACAATTACACTAACACCCAAACCGAGAATAGATATCTATATTCATGATTTAAACTTCAGCCCCGCGGGGAATCGAACCCTTCGAATGGTCGACCGGCATGGCAACCGCTACACCACACGGTTCGTCAAAATATCCTACAATGAAATAAAAATCTTCAATCTTGAATTTCAATAACAGTGCACTGAACACGAGACATAGAGCAGCATAGAATCTGAC
>DWNH01001523.1:0-11260 GCA_018249895.1 Tiana niger | reverse complement strand
GTTAATTAAATACGAGGCGATCATCTTAGTCCTCAGAAGTAGCAAACCACCTATTTGCGATCCCAGGTAGGACTAAGGTACTGCCAAGTGGATGCTCTTGGATTGCAGTGACCACACACCAGACGGCCTGCATACTCGTTTGCTACTTTTAATTAATAAAAAAAATATACGATATATCAGGTACAGGTTCTGTCCTTTATATTACGGAACTAAGGTTTGCGTAAATGGGTTTTGTTCATAAATGTACCTTTAATTTTAATGTGAGTGCTTGTCAAGCCGCAGCCGGTCGTAAACTGCAGTCAGTTTTATTAGCTTTTGTGAGTTCTTTTAGTATTCATGACGTTGTTTTCGTGAAAAATGTTTAAAGCCCAACGGAGTATATTTCATTACCATACGTTATAATATTCGGTTCAACAATAAACTCTATTCCGTTGTATTAAGAGTGCGGTATAACGGCTCGAGCTTTTAGCAAGAAAATTTATCATAGATTATCTTACACTATTTTTCCTACATTGTGACAAACTTTACGTGCTGTTACATATATTGTTTTCTTAGAACCTAAGGTTCATTTTCCTGTAATCAAAGTGCACTTGTAACATTTTCTAATGATGATGAAAAGCAAAGTTACGTTTGCGTTTGCACTGACACTTTTTGCACTTTTCAAGTTGTTTCTGAGCGGCATTCGTAAGTTGGTAATGCGGTTCCAAGTGCACGCTGACAGATTGATGGATGGAGGCTCCTTCGAGGAAATCATTAAATTTTAATATAGGAAGCTTGAATATTTGCAATGTGGTTAAATATTTAACTGTAAATGTTTGATATGAGCTTCTTGGAAGTTTTTGTGCAAAGCTCGTAGGGACTACCGTTAAGCAGTAATGAATGGTCATTTACGAGTACATAGGTTCTAAACAGAAACCTTCTTGGTGTTCTTTTGCTCGTCCCACTATATTACTAGTCGTTAGATGACCAATGTCATTTTGAAGACATAATTTGAACTCAGATTTGTGACTAGACTTAATTTGGACTAGCTTTTTCCAAATCTGCAAGAAGACACCAGCAGCGGGATCGCAAATGGGTTATTCATTATCATTCTGCATAATATCCTTTCATATAAACTCGCCGGCACAATTAACCGCCCACCCTTCTTAAGTGTCACAGCTTGTTGTTGTTTATTGGTATTCCATACTTTAACACAAATAAAATACAATATTCGACAAATTTATTTGCGTTTACGAAAGATTAAAAAATACGTTCAAAAATGTATGGAAGTGGGCGGTTAATAGTGCCGGCGAGTGTATGTATATGTATATACAATTTCGTTATACAGCGTTCGTATAGGTAGGTACATATATGTACGTGACATAAATCATATATATGTACATTTTAGTTTTCTGCATTTATTCTTCATATTAATTAAAGTGCCCTTAAAAGGCGATCGGAAGTTATCACTTTATGTATCAATGAAATGAAAATATTAGTCATCGACTTTGTCTTAATATTAAAAGATTGGTGTACCGATTTAGAATATTTATGATTATCTGCCTACTCTTTGCACGATCCAACTGAAATCGAAAACTGAATCACAGGCTTATGATCATAGATACAATATTGAGAAAAGGCGGGAAAACAGACAAAGAGTAATCGCCGCGGGTTGCCAGCACGCATTCGCGTCACGTAGTGTTGCCAGGGGAGAAATAAATATTTTCGGGAAAATCTCCAACTGTTTTATATGTAAATTTTTATATTTTCCAAGTGTCGTGTGTTGCTGTTAGGTTTTATTGTTTCTGATAATGGCAGGCTCAGGTGTAGTTGCACGAGGAGATATGTACGTGACGTGTAGTAGAATGGAAAATAATCGAGAGTTTTTCCTGTAACATAAATACTTCTTGGCGCAGCAAGGGTAAATACGAGCTCCTACACGAATGTAGCTTGGCAGTAGTTGAAGTAGGTTGAAATAGAATTTTGTAGCATGCGTTATGCTTTACTTATGGCAAAAAATGAAGAAGTACAGACTTATTTTTTACTGTTAATTAAAAATTAAAAATCGGCCGAAAACATTTAACTTCTGAACCTATGTATGTTCTACTATCTTTGCTACAAAAGCCCCTAAAAACCTTGATGTTAATTAAAAGCGTTGTTGTAAATTGGTCCCTGTAACTGTACCACATATGCACTATAGTTTTTTAATTAATATGGATGAATGTCGGCGATCGCACTTTTTAATTGAAATGTACTATTTGTTTTTCTGACAAGTTAGGCTACAAAATGTTTCAGTTCGCACCTGCTAAGTCTTAATTTAGACGACCTCAAAATGTTAGGTACGATACGTGTGTATGTACCATGAAACTATATTTCTTTTCGTCATAATATATAAATTTTGACGAATTGTTTTTCCTCACGCGTTTTGATTGATGACATTCGCAGCGGGCTCTGAAGAAAAATAATAGTTTTCCGACGATAATATGTCCAGGGATTTGCCCTCGCGTTGTGTCGGACGGAAAACTTGGTAATTTGTTTCATTATTGTTTTAGTAATGATTCTAGAAGGCCATGATTTTCTTGAATATCTTTAGTAAATATCAGCAACAGTATTATTTTGTAATATTTGTAACAGCTAAATGGAATGTATTTATTTAAATCTTTATCAGCCCTCACCGTTTTTATTCACCAAAAACACATGATTGGTTTTACTTGTCTCGTTTGTCAGCCGCTGTTGCCTTGCTTACCTGTCCGGTTCTTCAAATAAGGCGCTAAAAGAGCTCTTCTTCAAAACCCTCAACGCATTAGCAGCTTCTCAGCTGTTGCACATGTTCTAGGCAAAGGTGACCACTTACCGTCAGGTGGCCCAAGACGTGTAGTCCATACAGCGAGCTTCCTTATACTAATATTTTTTTTATAACATATAAGCGGTTGATGGTTCGGATGTTACTAAAATAATATGTTATTACTAGCTAGCTATCAACGGAAACAATAAACGATAACTTTAAGCCATACGACAGAGTTAAAAACAACTCTCTAAGTACCTTAGTCCTACCTGAGATCGTAGAATAGATGCGTTGCTACTTCTGACCACTAAGATGGTCGCCTCGTTAGTGAACGGTAACCACACCGTCTTTCCGAAACACAATAAATTGCTTTACGGTAGAATTGAGTGTGGCGGTAGTACTTCTCCGGGCGGCAGCCACCTATAAAATCGTGCCTTTATTACATTGTAGAACGGGCACAAGTTTTACGGGTATCCGCTTAGGGCGGTTTCAATGACGAGTGTGATTTCAACTAATGAATGAAGCCATTTGACAAGTTTGTCTACAATTTGAACGCAATATAATAAATTTTCGATCGATGAATAACATATTCCATAGTAACACTTAAAAATCTATAGTATATACATATAAAAACTTGTATTATTAAATCAAGATCCCGCGTGTTCCGGTCGCGTACCACGAAACCTACCTGCATAATTATAGACAAACACGACGTGTATTAGACTACGTACATACATACATTTATAATATAATTTTAATTCCGTCATGTCTTTTTCTCTCAACTCTTAATTACCTGACATTTGATAGATATTAAGGCTTGCCGTCCCGGGAAATACCACCGCCACACCCACTGGGGTTGCCAGAGCACACTAAATACAAGGCGGCCATCTTAGTCCTTAGCAGTAGCAACGCAGCTGTTTACGATTTCAGGTAGGAGTACGGTACTGCCTCAGGTTGAATAACGATGTTTATGGGTTGCAGATACCATCTAAAGCCAGAGGCCAGCTGTTTTTTTTATTAGAAGCTTTTATTCAACTTGCATTGTTTGTATGTATGTTTGTTTGGGTCCAATCTTGTTAAATTTGACCCACTTCCCATTGTCCGATTGAGCTGAAATTTGGTAAACACTTTTAGTTTAAATGACAATACAATCATGTACGTTCATTATAAATTTAAATTCGAGATGGCCGCCGCAATAAAATGGCGAATTAGATATTTTATATAATTCTTCCTTGACTTGTAGAATACAATACACCATGAACAAAACAATAAATTCAATATGGCCGTTACAGAAGTGCGAGCGTTTAAGATTAATTTTTAAAGCATTTAAATAAAAGCTTGTTTTTAAATGTGTTTTTTTTACTGTTCATTTCTAAGAAAAATAATGTTGATGAAACTGACATATCATTGCACTGAGATATAATACTTTTCAAATCGAACGCTAGTGGGCGCTGATAAAAAGGTAACTACTAAACTTATGCAACGTGTTTGCAAAGTAGAAAGATAAAGCTCTTGCTAAAGAATACCGACGAAATATGTCGGTATTCATGAATAACACAAGAAGACGGCGCAATCAACGCGTCTGTTGCAGCAATCAGCACGTAATCTTCACCAAACGAAGATATACAGAAAGTGTGAGAGGTTCAAAGAAGCTCCACAGTTCAAAACGTGCTGGTAATCATGACTGAAAGATGGAAGCTTGTGGTAAAGGGTTATATCCTTCGTTATTTTACTAAGCTCTAAATTTTATTTCTCGTTGTTCGTAATAATCTGTTAAAATATAGAATATTATGTTAAAATTTTTCTACTGATATTAACCAATGTTTTGGAAAAAAATTATTATTTATATTACGAAAGACTTACGTTGTTTTCTCATAATGTCAGCAAAGAACAAGTGATTATTAACAGCAAATAAGTGGAATTAAAAAAAATAAAAACATTTTATTTAAGATAAATGGGTACGTTGGATAATGTATAAAATTTGAAACTTTTAACTATTTGGCAATAAGCACTTTTATTTACATATCTATATAGTTTAATCGTCTGATCCTACTATTGGAAATGAAAACAAAATCCATTTCAGAAAGTTGTATAATTACCTCAGATCAGTAGATAAGTAATAACTTCTCTTTGAGGCCACGGAAGGCTGCATCAGCTACTAAACATCCTGACTTCTTGCCGGGCACAAAAACTGCACAACAATCATAAGATATTGCAAGTCATCTGATTGCTCACGACATCCCTCAAATTGCTCTATTGTTCCAAAATCCCGAAGTCTGAATTTAACTGCTTGGTAGTTCAGACCCCGTGCGGGGAAGTGATTCGTCCAATGGAGCATGTAATGGGAATCGTGACTAGAATGTTCTACTTCAACTTTCCTTAGGAATTGTCGATACTATGTATGTATGTAGGTGCTCGTGTTAGTACAATTATAGAGGAAATTGTAGAAGAAACGATATGTTGTGGATGCTACCAGATGTTAAGCTTAAAGTGAGCGTAGGGCCCGAAATTAATATTGTATTATCCGTTTGAGATTGACATCAATCGGACGTTATACGCAATCTGTAGATCGATCTACTATGTATCGTCACTCCACGGATCGGGTATTGGCACGCTTTAATGAAATATGGTTAAAACATATGTACTTAAAAAATAATTTCTTCTAATATCTAAATAAATCTATTTGATTTTACTAACCATGTTAACGATGCATTTTCGGCCGATCGTCAACCCGAAACATACATGTCTTCTTGACCTTCAAATTATTTGTACTTCGGAGGTAATTACCATGAAATTTGCCAGTAAACAGCGGTTGTCAACACAGTAGCATGTTAGTATTAACGTAGGATATGTGATTATGACAATACGATTTGCTTCAGGCTTTCAATTATACTAACTACGAATTACTACTCGCGTTCTTAACGGACATCAGCACTTAGCTACGATCCATTATCTCCTGAACCTTCTGTCCGACGATTTTAAGTTTTATTACCAAGGATTAGGGTATAGACCGGGTTCTTTAGAGGGAGGTAGATAAATACTCTATAATGATATCAGAAAAAAAAGTTTTTCTGAGATATAATGGCGCGTGCCCCGTCACAAGGCGTTGTAGAAGAAGCTCTGCAGGCAGAATGGTTTCGTCTTTCGTTTGGTTTGGCGCTGTGGTGCTGGCCACCACTCTGGATCCAGCGGTAGGAACAGCTGAGGTCATGAGTCATGTTACCGCGCACTTTGGGAAGGCTCTAGAAGAATGTCGTGAAGAGGTAAGAATTTTCCTTTCATTAATTATTTAATGGGTAACTATATTTACGGTCACCAATAACCGCGATAGCAGCTACTGCTACGATGAATTATATAAATTTTGCCTCAACTCAATTTTATAAAATTCGAGAATAACTTGGAGCTCTTCATACTAGCCAAGAAAAAATGGGTCTTTCTAAGTTAGCATTGTTTTTTCTAGTTATGGTAGATTTATAGAGATATGTTGCATGGAAGTTGCTAAATTATTTTACAATTAAGTTACTGATCATTCTATGATTCACAGTCTGGTCTGTCGTCGGATGTGATGGAACATTTCAAAAACTTCTGGAGTGAGGATTTTGAGGTGGTTCACCGGGAGCTCGGCTGTGCGCTCATCTGCATGTCCAACAAGTTCTCCCTTATGCAAGACGACGCCAGGATGCACCATGTCAACATGCACGATTACGTCAAGAGCTTTCCCAAAGGTTGTATACTACCTTATATACCTATCCTTGATACTTACTGTTTGAGTAAGTTCACCCCTTGCTTACCTTAAAACCGTGTTCGGTTTGTATCTAAAATTTACCTATATAATCTCTAACGACATTTTTATAGCATTAATCACATTGCAAGGATGTGAATTAGAAATTTTGAGAAGGGATTTAAAACTATATTTTACCCATGAAGCTCTATACCCGAATATTTACAAGATTCATATAATAAATTAAAACTAACTGATTTTTATTACCTAAAAGACTACTGAGATTTTTTTTCACCGGGTTTTTTCCGTCAGCCTATTTAGCACTGAGCTGATAACTGACGACCGAGACGCCGAGACGAGGGAACCATCTTCGTCCTCAGAAGTAGCTACTACCTGAAGTTGTCACTGGATGTCTATGGGTCGCCGTGACTACTTAATACCAGTTACTACGTTTATTCAATAAAAAACATTATTGTTAAATAAGTACAAATAATGAATTTAATTTAATTTTATTTTATTACACACAGCCCAAGTTTTGTGTATATTTCAAATCATGGAATCACTTGAATCTTGATCTTATCTCTCTTCCAAACCTGAAGTTAAGTAATTTTGTAGGTCGGAAATTATAACTTATAATTGCATTGCTACTTTAGTTTAAAACAAACAAATATACAAGCGCATTAGTTACTAAAAGTATAAAACAACTTCCCCCTATATGTTTATGTCGTGTTGTCTTGCAGGCGAAGTCCTTTCGGCAAAAATGGTGGAATTAATCCACAACTGCGAGAAACAGTATGATGACATCGAGGACGACTGCAGCCGGGTGGTGAAGGTGGCTGCCTGCTTCAAACGCGACGCTAAGAAGGAGGGCATCGCGCCAGAGGTCACCATGATTGAAGCTGTTATGGAGAAGTATTGATGAAGGTCTCCAGACAATGATTTGGGTCTGTAAATGGATATGAACACTAAATTGACAATATTAATTAAAATTAAATTAAATGGAAGCAAATTATAATCTATTGTTTTATTTTTCGTATTAGTCATCAATAGCATTATTTCTGCGGAGGATTAAAATACTTCGTGAAAATCTACGGATTATGTTTTTCTACTCGTTCAATATTCATTAAAAATATTGAATATTATTAAGAATTGTATAATTATTTCCTATATTTGGTCGCGTATCTACTGACTGACATTTAGTTTTAGGTTTCTGAGACCTATAACGCCATCTATTAGCGAGTGAAGTACAACTATTCATAGATGTTACCTTTAATCTATAGTATTTAGACTTTTTTTATTTTGCCTACAATTTACTACAATACCCTGTTGCTATTCTGTGGGTGACGTGATCCTGTTGCTGTTGAAATTTTTAAGGATTTAAATAGCAAATAGGCAGGTGAACCACGTGATGGTTAGTGGTCACCGTCGACTTTGGACATTATCCACTCCAAAGAAGTAGGTAATGTTGCCTATTTTGAAGAAGAGCTATTTTGGAACTTTTTTAAAGAATCCCAAAATGTAATGACCCAATATTATGCGAGTTCCTTTTACTTATTCAATAGGAACTATACAAGTAGCCACAATATTGTCCATGGAAGTTAATCCGCATTAAATAAGATGTCATAAAACAAATGATTTCCTTCGTGTCATTAAAACATTAAAGCTTCTCCAAGCGAATTAACACGCAAAGCAAATAACCGACAGAATCATTAATTACTAACGAACAAGGTGACTATTAATATGTTGGCAATTAAAATGTAGGTACAGAGTATATATATAAAGATGGTGCAGAGCCCATTACAGAAGAATCTACAGTAGAAGATGATGTTAAAAATGAAGCCTAACATCATACTATTGTGTACGGTGTATTTGTTAATGAATCGGAAGGTAGAGTCATCACAAGACGTTATGAAAGCTATGACGATTAATTTCACTAAAGCCTTGGATGCGTGTAAAAAGGAGGTACGTGTGTTATAATAGAGCAGTTATTTATACAACCATACTGTCAATGCTATAATTACAAAAATCTAAATAAAGGGTGCTCAGAATCCAAATCTAGGCACGGCATTCAAAATCAGAGCTTCTCACACATATGTACGTATGTGTCGCAATGTAATAGACATATTAACGTATAGATACTGACGTAAAAACTCTAAAAAATATATTATTAAAGTAAGATAAGAAAAAATTAATTTATAGAAATATTTAATAGTAATAAAATTATAAAATTTTCCCTTAAAAATTAAAAATATTGCCAGCATTATTAATTCTGTATTTTTTTGTAATTTTGGTGGGGTGTGAATAGACAACCGAGATTCAGGAAAGTAACATTTGCTGTTAATCTCCTGAACTTTACACAAGGTGAACATAAAACAACATTTTTCGGCGATTATTTGAAAGACGTAGGTCCCAAAGAAATGAATTTTTTTACTTAAATTACTAATAAAATTAAACTAAATTCTTCAATTTTTAAAATACATTAAGATTGTTACTAACTTACCATTAGTTATACGTAAATAAAAAATCCTATTACCATTCCTAATGAAAGCAAATTGTAAAAGTTGTAATTTAATGATAGTAAAAGTCCTAACAGCCCGACCCAAACGATTTATTTATCTTCAATATGCTTTGAATAAGGCTATTACTGTTAACATTTACATGGTTATCTTTATTACAAAATTTACTTAAACCCTACGAACCAACTGACGATAACTATAACTGTATTTCTCAGATCCACAATGAAAAATTACCATATACATACATATATCGTATGTAGTAAGAAATTTTATATTTCTACTTAGATAATAGCCAAAACTGTTTGTGAAGAGACGTGGACATTTGCTATGGAAAAACTAAACGATACTTAATTAAATACTTTGAAGCACAAACAGTAAAATATTATTATATTAGAGCTAAAAAGAAATCCCGAGTTACGCAAGTAGACATTACAATAGCCCTAATCGACAGAGACAGCTACACTTAAAATTTGCTAATTTTGATTCTCCTTTGCCGCCATTTAAAGTTATTAAAATATTTACTTAAAACCTAGTATTCAAAAACCAACAATACAAACACAGGGATATAGTGATTTGTTATTAGCGTAGGTACGTATAATTTATTTTTAAATTTTTTTGACTCTGTCATCAAATATCTCATTTTCTATAACAGTAATAGACTAAGCAAGTTCCTCATAAGAAGTACAGCATTGTTAGATATTATCCCGTTTTGCCACAAGTACTTTTGAAAACCGTGGTATTCAATTCAAACGAGCTTCCACTCATTATGCTGCTTTGTGAAGCTCATGTAAATAGTTTATTAATATTTATTAAGCGAAGGGAATAAGAAGCTTTTACTAAGCGTACATCGTTAGACTTTGTAGATTATTGTTTTCAAGATGGACTATTTAGATACTGGCTGTTTTAATATTAATCTTATACTCAGAGAACTGCGAGTGCAGGCCAGTGCTAGCTTAGTGGTTGAACTTCGACCGACCATTCCTGTGAGCCCAGCTTTCATACCCTTACACACCTCCAATATTCCAGTTATTGTTATTATTCCTCCTCCAGTTATTTGCGTATTATAAATTAATTATCACTTGCTCTTCGGTGTAGGAAAAATCGTGAACCAACATGCTAACCTGTTAAAGAGTTCTTTCTCTAGAACGTTCTCGAAACCCGCACTTGGCCAGCGTGGTGGATTATGACCTTCTCACTCGAAAGGAGACCTGTGCCTAGCAGTGACACAATACAGGGTTTATGATGATTCTGGGAATCAAATGATAGCATGAAACTTAGGGTGTTACTTAAAGTGAAAATATAAGATGATTATTTTTCATATTATTGACGACAAACATTAAAACCATATCGTACGCAGATGGAGCTTCCAAACACGATCAACACAGATTTTTTCAACTTCTGGAAAGAAGGCTATGAGCTGACCGATCCCATGACTGGATGCGCCATCATCTGTCTTTCTACCAAGCTCAATTTAGTAGATCCGGAAGGTAGCCTGCATCACGGAAATACTCAGGAGTTCGCTAAGAAACATGGTGCTGGTTAGTTGATATTATGAATTTATAGTTCTTGATATCTTAAAGTAAGTAGCAAACTGGTGTGCACCCAGTGTAGAGCGGTCTCTGCAACTCATAGACAACCCATTTATGTATGTACATATATTCAACAGTACGACACAGATGTCTTGCTACTCCCGACGACTTACATAGTCGCCTAGTATTTAATAATTCAACATGTATCTCTTCTAATATAACATAGCATCGCATTTATTATCGTTATACTTATTTATTAGTACATTATTTGAAGATAATCGTCAGTGGTTGTAGGCTGTAGCAACTAAATTATGCAAACTAAAATACATCAGGCATTAATTAATTGATGTATAAAACCTTTAACACAGATGACGCAATGGCTAAGCAGCTCGTAGACCTGCTCCATCAATGCGAGACCGCAGCGCCCCCTAACGATGATGAATGTGTTAAGGTGTTGAATATAGCTAAGTGCTTCAAGAGTGAAATCCACAAGTTGAACTGGGCTCCCGATATGGAGCTCATCATGGGAGAAATATTGTCTGAGGTTTAGGAGATTAAACAAGAAGATGGTACAAATGATTTCCTAGAACTGCCCTTACTTAAAACACTGAGATTGATAGAACCGTATATTAAGTATATTTACTCTCTGTCCCTCAAATAATTTACTAATAGTAAATAATAAACATAAAGAATTTTTTATCATTAAACATTTGTATTCTATTATATTATA
>DWNH01001522.1:0-11260 GCA_018249895.1 Tiana niger | reverse complement strand
GTTACCATAGCACAGGCTCTGCCTAATTTGGGATCAGATGACCGTGTGTGAGTTGTCCCAAGATATTTATTTATTTTATCGATAACATGCATAATGTGTCGATTGCGTTTATTCATCAATCATAAGAAGACTTTAGCGTGAACATCATTTAATGTATTTTACACAAGACAATGAACTAATTCGGATGAAAAAAGTCTAGAAACAATTAGAGTTTCAAGTGACTTACGTTCTAGGATTTGGCGAATTTTATAGACTTGTAGACAAAATAAATATATATTGGAAGCATCAATATAAAATGTTGCTCCTGAAAGAATAAGTTACGTAAATGAAACGAAACAATTTATTATAATTACGAAATTAATATCGCTGTAAGTAGGTCGTTACCGTTAACATCCGTAATACGTCGATTTCGTTAATTCATCAATTATTGTAGATACAGAGTTGGCGGGGCCGCTGTTAGAGCAGCGGACATCTGTAGCCGTATTTAAGGTTTATCTGGTTCATTAATCTGGTAGCGAGCGCGTGCTGATGTAGATTAATAGGGTGGCGCGGGCGCCGACGATACCATCGTTGGATAGCATTTATTCCGGGAGTGATGTGGATCTCCGGCGCGGGGTGCGCGCTACACGCAACTCTGGCACGCGCAGCGGCAGCCACAGGGTTAGCTTTCACTTGAAATGACTCCAGCCCATTGTTTAGATTCACGTCAGTATTTTAATTTATTGCTGCAAAATCCTTCAGAATTTTTTAAAATTATATTATTAAATCGGTTATCATTATGAATCTAATGCTTGTAGATAATATTGGATTTTAGAATAGAATTTGAAAACTTAAACCCTGGGCCTTAGACACCCTAACGTCCAGGGCCTTAACGCCTTAACGTTTTGGCAGACAGGCTTTTCTTTTTCAAAGAACAGATTTTTGCGCCTTATCGTAGTCAGGAAAGTAATTTTTAAATAAATCAGAAGAATTTCGAAACCTAAATCCGGACTAAGAACTACTGGCAATCACTTTCAGATTTTACTAAATAATATTAAAGTCAATACAATTTAAAACAGAGTAGCGATCCAACAGCACAGCGCGCTGTAGTAGTTACAGAGTTAGGTTTCACTGAAACGATTTCAATGTTTATTGTACGGACTTACCATAAATCTATTTCGTTTACACGCTGAATATGATAGCTAAGTAATGGAAGAGACGGCACCATAAGTAAGATTTATTGCATACCATCGCGTGTTACTCGGACGACTCGACATTAAAAATTCGATTAATATAGTAGGTACTATCTAGATATATCGAATTTTAGATCACATCCAAATCGTCATTTGGATATCTTTTGATATTGAGACCGTATACACGTCAATAAGTTCAAAACATCATAAAGTCATAGCGTCAATTTGCCGGGATATGAGAGAAATAAAAAAATGTATGAGCGTATGATACTATAGGTAGATAGGTATATAAATAATATCCAATATCTAGTCTCGGTAAGAAAATACAATCTTGTGCAATTTCTAGTTTCGCAGCTAAGCTTCAATGTTACTGAAGCTCAGAAATCTCTAAGGTGGTATCAGCAACTTGATTTATTGAAATGAACCACCACAATTCCCTGAGGCGCACACACGTCCAAGACAGTCACGGCAAGGGATCAAGAATCCAACATATTTAAGAAAGTACCATTAATTATCCAAATAATCGATCGCAGTCGTTAGGTGATTTATCTAGCGTCGATAAGATTTTAATGAAGTACTTTGATTGGGCGCACATGGACATCGAGTCGCGGTTATCGGTGAACCGACAGCGTACGCACCATTGGCTTCCTATACCTATCACTGTATTAAGTTATTAAATTAAAAATAATAGCACCTCCACCCCAATCGAAACTCAACCTTACGCGCCAAACAATTAAGATATCATTCGAATTGCTAAAACTAATTAACAAGGTGGATCATTCAGATTAGAAATTGGAAGATATCGGCACGTCGTTCATTGTGAAAACTACTCACGATACTACCGTGCGATAAGATAAATTGAGTTGGAAACTTTTTATTGATAACGTCGTCGGGACGCGGCGGTGGCGTGTCGTGACCGCAGTAGAAAACATCCTCGTTAAGACTCTAGAAAACTTCTAATCAAGCTACAAAGTTATGTACTGTTGGTTTCATCTCCATTAATGAAGTTGATGAATCCTTTTCCATAAATCCCAAGTCAATTTGCATTTAAAATCTGCAATAATCTCTTTGTTTATTTTGCAGCAATTAGTTTAATTTAACTTGATGTCTAAACAATAGTCGCTGCGTATAGTCCAACGAGTCTACATACAACCTTTTGCAGCGACTATGGGTTGTTTCCCCATATACATATGTATGTATATAGTACATGGGCTAGCCAATAGATAATGTCGTAAAGACTAATACGACATTCACCAAGAAATCTACAAACTCTGACTCAATAAACAAATTTTTTATCATTTTAGATAGTCCGAAAACACGATCATGGGAAAGAAACATTGAATTATGAGGTATCAAATCTAATCCATAGTTATCCCACTAAAAGTTTTACACGATGCTACACCATAGTGGCCAAATGCAGGTTGGTGGACATAATTTATGAACAAAATATAATACGCAAACGGTATTCTGACTTGTTTGTTTCTTTTTTCGTTTCCAGCTACCGGTCTTTACTAAATACAAAACTATTAATATTGAAACACTTTAGCATAAAAGTTTTTAAACATTCAGTAATAAATATGAAACTCAGTATGATATAGCATTCATAAAAGATTACCCGTGGCGACATTTTAGTAAATCTATTTTGAGTATAATATCTACTTATTCAAAGTATCATGCAAATAAGTTAGCTGTTAGAAACTAAATATTTTTATTGTTGCATAATGATATAAATTGTTTTAGAATGGAATAATAATAAAGAATTACGACCCATTTTATCGACTTTAGGCTGATTATGCTGAGTTTTCTTTTCACATTATAATATAAGTTACATGTAAAATCTTTCAATTATGGAAAAGTACTATTTTATATGCAATATAACTGAACAACGGCCGCCTTATGGTTGAATTTCGGCCTACCGTAGGTATGTATGTACTTGTAAATCCGGTTTCAATTCCGCACGCATCTGTAATTGACCGATATATACATATGTATTACAAATTAATTAACACTTGCTCTTCAGTAAAAGAGAACATCGTGAGTAAAATGATCCTAGCAGTAGAAAAATAAAAAGTTGATGACAAAATAATATACATTTCATTTAAAGTGTCAATAAAAGTGTTTATTCCTTTGTTTATCCCCTTATTTAATTTACCAGAAGCTTAATGTTACAGCTGTTTTTTTCACGCTAATACATCGTTTTTAAACAAAAATACAGCAATACATTTATAAATAACTCAGGTGTATTTTTGGAGATTTCCCGACTCGCGACGAAACAGAAGTAATACTTGTAAATATCGCGTACGATTCCTAAAAATTTAATCAAAATGTATTGACCGGACTCTATTGTCGACAAAAAACACACTATCAAACAGACAGATAAAAGGTAAGGAATATGAATATGATTATGTGTCATATAAAAACAATTTTATTATTGTACCCTTATTTAACAGAAACTTTGACCCATTTTAGCAAACCCTCCAATTTCATTTATTGGTAAGATAATCTTGCTTTAAGCGCAACTCGATTAAACGATCTAAAATTGACGATAATTTCGTAGAATAAAAAAAATGTAGGTATAATTAATTAGCTGCAATAAATTTTATATTCTTAAAATTTGCATAACTTAGCATTTCTTACCGACCAATATTGTATTATTTAAGGCTCGTATCAATCTAAATCGATCTAAAAACAGACGTAATTTGTTTTCCCGTTCACTTCCTATACATACATAATATGTACATATGTACGGCAGGATAACTTGTTTTTATTAATAAGATTGTTTTTTGAAAGTAATATGAGTAGGTACCGAGAATTTTTAAGAAATTAATTCAAAATACGGAATAAATTGCCTTATATTAAATAGTAAAGATTTTTAGGAAAATATTTTAAAACTGGTACATAAAATAATCTGATAATATGATTTTTAAAATATTATCATTTCAAAAGAGCAAATAAATCGTCTGATAATAGTGGTAACTATTTATAAAGATGTGATTGAAGGTAAGAGGATGTGACAAATGAAGATGAAGAAGAATTTTAAAAGAGGATATAAATCGCATTTAGTTGCGTGTGAGTAATAATCAGGACCAATCTAGTTGCCATAGTGTCGTAGATCCCGGGATTAATTAACGAAAAGTAACGTTAGTAGAACGTGTAGAGACTAATGATCGAGAATAGGTTCATTTGCATTAAACAGACGACGCTCTGTTCTTAATTACTGGGAAAATTACAAATTAAACAAAAAATAATGGGACAGTACTTCATTCGGACTAACCGCTGGAAGATGTACGAGTAATAAAGATAGGAAGTACAATTAAAATATAGTAAGGTACGGCAGTATGAAATAGTAAGGTACAATGAAGTTATTCAGCTTAGTGCATTATTTTAGGACATTATTAAATACGGGAAATATACAGTGTCATTATTTTCTTTCTAAATATAGAAATCAATATGCCCCTTATTTATTTTCTATTTTGAAAAAAAACGTACTATTTTATTTAAACTTTCATTTTACCTTTTTTTATAGTTTCGGGACGGGCTGTAACTACTGCGACAAAGTTTTTTACTGTTGTAACTTGTATGCTAACGACAAAATAATGATAAAAAAGTTAGAAACAAAATTTTTATATCTTTTATACTTATCACTCTAACTTAAAAAGAGGGTTTAAACAAAAAAAGTGTGTTTGTACTTATGTACACGCGTTAGAAGTAATACTTCTTTGACGTAACAAGATAAAAATCTTTTTAAAAATTTTATCTTTCGCCTTATTCTACGTTTATAGAAAAAACGACACTAACAATACAAAATAGGTATTTAA
Organism: Tiana niger; assembly: GCA_018249895.1. Classification (NCBI taxonomy): domain Eukaryota; kingdom Metazoa; phylum Arthropoda; class Insecta; order Lepidoptera; family Hesperiidae; genus Tiana; species Tiana niger. The sequence goes on along the minus strand of DWNH01001522.1, from coordinate 6,270 downwards.
TACATTGAAAATTTTATTATAACGCATTATCTAGTTATATAACTAAAATGTTGACTATAGGTAACTTCAGGGTGTTGGTTTTTCGTGACTGTGCGCGCGCATCGTAAAAATTTACTCTCACCATTTTTACCTAACGCGCCAAAAGAAGTATAACTTCAAAAATTTTTCTTTCACACCTACTAAATTATCAAAAAAATATATAAAGTTCTAAAGTGATTCGCTGGATGGCGCTCACGTTATTTAAACACTTGGCGGCTGTGTAAGGAGCCCATCGTTTTTTTTGGAAATAGAGGATCGAGGTTAATTAGGGAAAAAGCTCTACAATCCATTTCACGCTTCGGCAGTGGCAAGTCTAAAGGGCTATAGTGTTACTCGACAGATTAACACTTAAATAGTAACTACATCCGAATAATAAGACAGCCGTCCCTTACGTATTCAAGTACACAACTAAACGGGTCTAGTACCCATTTGTGTTATATTTTAAGAGTTAGTAATATAAACATACAAAATTTTGATGGTCTGTTATATCACCCTTAATTTTTTAACTTTTTTATTTTTATTATTTGTCGTTAAACCGACGATTCTAAGAAAATTTCACGTGCCTACCTGTTTGTTATTGACTTCTGTAATTTTATCATTTAACCTTTATCACATGTTACCTGGGAAACAAAAAATTTAACAATGCAATTCTTTGCAGCTAGCGCATAGCGGTGAGAATTCCTTGTTCTTAATTACATAGACAGTCATTGTTGTGGGTAATACAAGTAAAAAATTGGCTATTTGAATATCAAATTTGACATGTCAGTTTCCTTTGATCACAACATTTTTATAAGTTACAAAAAAATTACATTTTTATTTTATTTTTTATTTTTATTTTTATTCGGGATAACAACAGCTTTATGATATTATACGTCCGAATATTAAAATGGAACTATTAGTCATGCATCTGTATGTCTGTCACAGCCTATTTGCCTGGTGGACTTTATTGTGGGTAATGATGAGTACCATAGAAATGTAAAGCATTCGTTCTACCATCAATTGTTTTCGCAGCGAAACCAAGTAGATATTATTTGGCTTCGCCGCGAAATTCGTAAGCACATTTTTAATTCTTTGGGTTAAATTATTATAATTTTCGTAATGATTTGCTTTAAATGTACATAATCGATAAAGAATTATGAAATTTAGAACACACATTTACATACATATTAGAGCAAGTCATCTTGAGTTTGGTAGATGGCGCTGTTTTACAGTTAGGAATTTCTCCAAAACAATCACGGCCCTTTAACGTAAATGCATGGATTTTCAATATAGAAATCACTGTTTCCAAATTAGAAAATTCGAAAGTCTAGGTAAAAGGTCTTATAAAACAAATATTTCAATACTGTGTGGGTAATCTTACGTTTGCGGTTCAAATTCCAAGTTACAATTGGAATGTGCAGAATAACATTTGTCAACTACAATGTCAGGTTGCACTATGGTACCTAAAGTATGATCGTTCAATGTAAGCAGGCATTCGTCACTCTTCTTAATGATATAAATTACTAAAATGGCTTCTGAAATTTTCCGTCGAGTGCATTAAGAATGCTGTCAGGGCGCACGAAAAGATATCAATATCATAGCAGCAGACTTCAAAGTCAATAATAATATCTTTCTTCTTCCATTCGGTCTTAGTGTATGTACTTAAGGATATGACAAGACAGAATTCAACAAAAATGTTAAATTTATATGTAAATTATAGATTTTTTTTATTGAATAAAAGTAGCAAACGAGCGTGCAGTCCATCTGGTTTTAAGTGGTCACTGCAACCCATGGACATTTTTGTTAACACGATTATTGCAGATACATAATTATATTATTTATTCTATTCTCAAAAAGGAAACGCTTTTATGGATGTCAAATAGTTGTAGTAAACACTGAAACGCAGTCTTTTGATACTCAGTGTAAAAATGTACCTATATTTTATACGCAAAATTTATTTAATACAGATTAAATAAACTTTTGGCTATTACGAATCACAATGACGAAATACTAGATAACTTGTATTTGAGTATATTCATTAAATTATTTGTTAAATGTATAAAATATTTTGAAATTCAAAAATTGCATTCTATTTTCAAAACTACCAACGCGTCAAGTGAAAATTCGTTTGAAATTATGCAAATGTTTAAATCGCTTAGCATCAAACATTGTTTTCTATAATTTTACAGCGCGCCTGTCCTAGAAACGCTTGGTCGTAAAATTTATTTTGCCTACACAAAGGCCGTTGAAGCGAGCTACGACGTTTAGCAACGTTTGCCTACCTAACACTCGGAAAGGCCTAGAACTCACACATTTTCTACATTTACACAAATCACTTACGATTTTCACACTATTCTCTCGGTGGAAAGGCGTGCTTGTTAGGCTGTGATAAGTTTCATTACTTCTTTTCCCTGTGATGTATGATGAAGAATAAATTGATGATGTTTTGTCTTTTCAAATATATTTGTCATATAAAATTATTTTGTTCTATTTCTATCTTCAGGAATTATTATTGCATTGAACTCCCTCAGGAGGAATTTCGTAAATACCTTTTTAAAATAGACTGATAATAGATAATAGAAAATTTGTAAACAGAATTTGTATTATCTTAATATACATACATAGTAAATATGAGTACATCCCGTGTCACGATCAATGATAACACGTTTACGCTAATCTTCAAAGCCAAATTTACAAAATTTTGCGATTGTCTATGGTTGGTTCCAGCATATTTTTGTTCGGAAATTTCTTTGTCAGATTACTCATTAATTTTTGCCACTTTTTTCCTCATAGTAACGAAATTAAAGAGACTAGAAAAATTACTAGGAAGAAAAAAGTTGAAGTATAATTTCTGCGCGGGTTATTAGTTTACATTATAATGTCAGTAGACTGAGTCTATTGTACTTACTAATGTTGGGTACATTAAGTATGTTCATTAGTTAGTAGAAATATATTAATGATGTATGATGACGGATGTGAAAAATATTTCTATTTTTTTATCGAATAAAAGTAGCAAACGAATATGCAGGCCACCTGGTGTTAAATGTTCAACATCCAAATGCGACATCTATTTACTAAGTACGAGGCTACCATCTTAGTCCTCTAAAGTAGCAAAGCATCTATGTATATGCGATCTCAGGTAGAACGAAGGTACTGCCTGAAGTTGCAAATGGATGTACATGGATTGTAGTGACCGCTTAACACCAGGTGGCCTTAATTCTCGTTTGCTACTTTTATTCAATAAAATAAATTTGAAAAGTAAGTCGGTACAAAAACTAAATAGGTACCAGGCAAAAAATACGCCGAGTAACGCTTCATCTTTTACTGACTAGTATACATATAGTACATAGGTATACTAGTATCTATTTGTCTCATACCTAAAATTGAACCTTTGTGTAAGTCTGAATGCATTTGCTAGATATGGTATCTTCAATTTCAAGAGAAACCAAATAAACTTCGGAACATAATAACTCTTTACACTCAAAGCCCCACACTAAGATTCCACTAAGAGTCCTTGGTACCATGGACACTCACAAAGATAACTACACTATCACCTAGACCAGTAACAGAAATCTAAATTCATCATTGAAATTTCCACCCCACTCAAAATCGAACCCAGGACCCATCGAATGGTGGTAACCACTACACCACACGGGTCGATCATGTGACTGTTCTAGTTAGAGTCTAGGTAGAATACTAGGCAGGATTGGAGTAATAAACTACGATCAAAGTGTAAAACCTCAAGCCACGACCCTGCAGTGGTTAAGCAGTTCAAAAATACCTTTGTGTTGTACGCACGACTAAACTTGTACCGCGAATCATGCATTTTGATACTCGGCATTAGAAAATTTTATTTTTACTGAACAATGCTTGTTTTTAAAACAGTGTACAGCGGTTATGATCAACTTAAGACCTTTACAACGAATAATGCGTTTTGTTACTTCACATTACAAAATTTTACTATTTTATTATTACTGTATTTTATTTTTAATGTAAAATAAAAATAAAAATTAAAAAATAAAATAAAAACTGTACAATGGTTATTTTAAACCAAGGGCAAAACGGCTGTGACCAACCTGACATGGGTGTAAATAACAACTGTTACCGTTTCTCTTCAAAAGTTCGAAAGCATCTACTGAATCCAAGTTCAAGGATTTTCTTCTATACAACTAACTTACAGACAGTCTATACGAGTACATAAGCAATAAGAATAGGCATATATGTATAAGCTGTCGTTTCTTATGCTATGTTTAACACATACGTATCTTGAATATCGTCGCCTATAAACAAATTATAGGCGACGATATCGTGCTTAACATTAATATGAAACAATATTAATAGTATTACAACAATTAGTAATATAATGTGAAATAATATATTAACCTAAGCATTATAAAAGATTATAAACATTATGAAATTAAACTAATTAATAATATTATTATAAGTAAAACAATGAAATTCAAATGTCAGTGAAAGTATTAACTATAAAATTAACAATTGAGAGCATCACAGCTAAAAAAAAATTGTAAATAAAATTAAATAAGAGACAATTACACAATTGAAAGTTAAGAGAATAAATTATAAAATTAAAATTGACCAAGAATAAATAATGTAAGTGCGCAAATAATAAAATGAGGTGTTAAATAATTGTGGTATTGCGGTGATTACATATAAAAGTAGCCTTGTTATAAGAAACCGTATAAACATCTTCTTTGAAAACCAAATACAAAAATAACGTACATTTCTTTGTACTACTTTTGTAGGGAAATTTGAAATTCGATGCGAGTACGACACGATACGATACTATTATGAAACACAAAATAAATATCAATAAGCAAGAGTTAGCGAGACAAAGGTTACTAAGGCAATTTTTATTACAATGAAAAAATTACGATACGTAATAAATACATTAATATTTTTAGGCTGTCGCCCTGGGAAGTACCACCGCCAGACCCAATTTTACCGTAAAGTAATTTATTGTGTTTCGGAAAGAGGGTGTGAATGCCGGAGTTTACTAAATACGAGGCGGCCATCTTAGTCACCAAGTGCCCTGCACATTCGTTTTCTAGTTTTATTCAATAAAAAAAAAAACTTGCGGTTTAAACTAAACCAAATAAATAAACAGCTAGTCCCAATTCAACCAGTATTTCTCCATATATGTACCTACCATTTATAAGAATAGTATGATGTTACCCAATTATAGTTTAATTTTTTCAAGTCCAAAGTATACTTTATCTACTATTTCGTAATTTGTGAGTAAATTAATTTTTTGCAGTTGGGTACAATTTATTCCGTATTTTTTGTTGGAGTTTTCAATTTAGGTTTCTTATCGATTTTCAATTAAAATTTTAGCGTATTTACGTCAAATTTTTTTATTCTCCGAATCGTTGTCCTTAATAGTCACGCTATAGATTTCGTCTAAAACTTCAGATATTTAGATTAAGCCCACATTCCCTAAAGCTTTTATTAAATTCTTTTCAACGTACAGATAGGGTACAGTCGTAAATAGGGTACAGCCGTACATATTATAACTAAAAAATGTTTATACACCCAGACACAGAACAAAATATATTCGTGATCATCACACAAACATTTGTTCTTGGTGGGGTTCGAACCCACGACCTCCCGTTTAGCAGGCAGGTTCGCTAACCACTAGACCAAGAGGCCAGTCGAGTCCATGAATGAAATCTGCATTTACGAAATAACCTACACCCAGCCTTAGTAAGTAGTTTAGGAATTATTAATTAAACAGTGAATACTGAGTAGTACTGAGTGCATACTAGGAGAGTAAACACATGTTTTAGTATTTAAGAATATTTGATTTCTCGCTGTAGTGAAAATAGCCATTTCAGTTTTAGACAAACATTTGACACTTGTTATACATGTTACACAGTTATTACGAAGGCAAACATTTGCGTATTGACGAAATATAGTCAGTTTAGACATATAATATGTGTTAACTCTCTAATATGTATAATATTATGTAAGTGACTATGCATATTAAGATTGGGTATATAGTGCAGCAGCGACAGGCTAGTGGTTAAATTTCGGCCTACCATTTCGGTAGATAAAGTAATAAAGAGTTCGGTAAATAAGAGTAATTTGCGATGTTATCGGCGTATTATACAATAATTTATCATTTGCTCTTCGGTGAAGGAAAACATCGTGCTGAAATCTGCATGCCTAAAAATTTAAACAAAAATCTCGGAAGGCATGTAAAGTCCATCAACCCGCACTTGGCCAGCGTGGTAG
>DWNH01001521.1:0-11263 GCA_018249895.1 Tiana niger | reverse complement strand
AACCAAAATTAGCCAAATCGGTCCAGCCGTTTTCGAGTTTTAGCGAGACTAACGAACAGCAATTGATTTTTATATATCTATCATAATGTTATACTGCAGAAAGCATTCATTGTAGATCTTTGTATGGATGTTGTTAGTATCTACTGGGGCATTGTACTCAGTTAGGAAAAATCTTGATTTGAAGGCCTCGTTTTATATGCATTGTTGTGTTTATTTTATGTATGGAGAGGCAAGTAAGGAAAATTAGTTTGTTACATAGATATTTATTTATCCAATGGTTGTAAATAAATAAATCAGAATTTTTCATAGAGTCATTCATAGAACTTATGATTGCGCGCTTTGGTCTTTTAAAAATACGGTTATGCAACTGCCAGAGTTAAATGTTTCGCAAAATATTAAAATCGATTAAACAACTAGAGTCTACTTACAATTGTCTATAAAGTTGTAAACCAATTCGTTGTTCGTAGGTACATAATACTTAGCAGACTACGCCTGGTTGAAATATTTCATTATGTTTTATTTACTGCAATTATAGAGTTGTTTTTACATATTGTTTCAAAAAAGCCTTAAATGATTCCTTCAAGGCGGGCAATGCAAGGGCAACACTTCTGGTGTAGCAAATTTGCGATTATAAGTGGCGGCGACCACTTACCGATATAAATTGCCCGTACGTTTGTTTGTCAGTCCTTTTTTTTAATAAGAATACATATACGCGTACGTTATTTGGTCTAATGAAACTTTCTTTTCATTTCTTGCATGTTGATTTGTTTCTAAGATTAAATATAAACATAACATAATGTCATCCACTCTCCACAAGTATTTGTTTTTTTGATATTAGTGAAATTCTTTTATTAAAATAGAATTAGATCAAAATAAGACTTAATGTCTACAATGGTATCAGTGCTCAAATTTTAAAACGGTATTTATTGGAAATAACTATATCGCTCATATAATCTTCGTTGCTTCATTAACAATAGTATCTGGATAGGTAGGTATATCGTTTTTCAATAATTTCAAATATTATCAACCAGGCGGCAGACTTTATAAACATATACATATTATATTTTTAGACATCCAGCCAAGACGTAAAAAAGGGCTCTTGTCACATTTGGTCTTGACCACACCTTCGAGAATAAATATGCTTAATGTCCATAGTCATAAATAATTTACACGTATCATACAAAAATGCAAAAGGTTAATGAATCGTATTTGAAAATGTTTTTTTTTAAATAATAGATACTTTAAAATTACGTACTACCTTCACCACCAAATGTAACAAAACGCTACCTATTGACTGGCCTACACACGATTTAACAATTTAAGTAATAATAATTATGCTGAAATATATCTTCAAAGTTTCATACAATCCATATTTATTTATTTTAATTGTATTTAAATTTAAATAACGTAGATATAAAGCACTTGGGGGAAGGACAGCAAATTCAATAAAAATGTTTAATTATTATTTAGTATATATTAACTAAGCAAAAATTATTTGCTATGTAAATGTTTTATACAATACTAATATTAATTTGTTTGACGATGAAATGCTAGTTTCTCTCAACGTCTAACTTGAATTTGAAACGAGTAGAGTGTGGTCTGTCGTCGGCGGTGGGCAAATGTTCACGCCTCACCACGGGCAACACTTGTTCTCTGACGCTACTTTACCTTTGTACAAATGAACAGATCTTAAATTGAGTGCCCCACCCTTTAACCCAGACCTCACTCTCAATCGTTTCAGTAGGCGATATATAATGTAGACTTTATATAGTGCAAATTTAATATAGAAAGTTTACTTTTACAATACAGACTAATAATTTCATTTTATGTAAAAATCTTAGCGCAAACGAGTAGTCTGGCACTGTTTTATATCTCGATTACCTTAACCGTAATATAAATCAAGGAGTAAAATTTTAGCGAATTAAAAATTAAATTTTCCAAAACGTTGTAAATACTACAATTTGGATACTTGGAGGTCGCACGGCCGGGGCGGGAGGCGGCCGGGGTCCTGAGCAACGAGAGTCGTCTATCTATACATTATATTACACACAGTGGCCGAGTCAGAGTACAAAAGGATCGTTCGGTCGCGGGCGCGCACGCGTGTCTAAATTAGAAGGTGTTCGCGTGGTGCGGGGGCAGCGCCGCGTCCGAGCGGAGCGCGCGCACGTCCCGTTGGGAGCGCGCGCGGCGGCGCCGCTAGCACCAGTCGTCCTCGTCTGAGTCGGAGTGGCGCGCGCGCGGCTTGTACCCGTTGGGCAGACGCGGCGCGGGCGCGGGCGAGGGGAGCGCTCGGGCGCCGCCGCCTCGCCCCATCGCCAGCGCCGCCTCGTAGCTCAGCGGCGCCTCGTACGCGCGAGCGCCCCGCTCCACGTCGTAAGCCCTGCTGCGTCTGTAACGCACAACCCAAGTTATATATCCGGCTAAAGAACCGCAGTCGGACCCCTATTAAGGTATCCGGCTAAATAACCGCAGTCGGACCTCTATTAAGGTATCCGGCTAACTAATAGAATTCATAATAAGTATCCGGTTAAACGAACCTGTATACCTTTTATGAAAAGATTTAAATTCACGAGTTTTCCTGAGTTCGGTTAGTGGTAAACGACAGTTCATGATAATATACTTGGCCCAAAAACGTGATACAGCCCCAGAAAACAGAAAGGCCCTCAAACAATTAAGAAGCTAAAATGTAAGGTGGTGGTTGGTGGTCCAATATAATTTATAAGGCAAACAGTAGGTAATTACCAATAAAATATTAATAAATAATTAAAACCAAATGAAACATTCGTTTTATGTTATTAGATAGCTAGATGGACACTGTGATTCCCCACACTGAAACAACAAGCAACATTCCATTAGATAAGCAAATATTTCATATTCAGAAAATAGTAGAACATATAAGCAAATAATTAAATAACCAACCTTTCTCTAGATCTATAATCTCGGTGTATCAGTCTTTCAACTTCTCGGCCATACTCGTACTCGTCATGAAGAGGCTCTAACGGTTCTCGAACCGTATGCCTTAATGATAACTAAACAAAAAGAAACGAATCAGTACCATAAAACATATTTACTTTCAAATAACTGTTCAAATGAAGCCCATGTTAAATTTCCATGAATCCAAAGTTACTCCGGAGCAAATCACGTCACCGTCATGTTTGTTTTTACGTTATACCTATGAAATATAACTCAAACCATGAAACCCTATGAAATATTATATAACCCTATAAAATAAAATATAAATGTTAACCTACGAAATATAATTTAAAATAAACATATCTTAAAAGAATGTATAATATGAATTGTCTTATTGTGTTGTCTTACACCTATGTATATGTAGGTACATACAAAATCACGTATGCTAGAACGAGACAAAGCTTTATTTTAGCTATGAAAGTTTAAAGATACGGTTAATAATTTTTACAAATAAGGTTGGCTGTAAAACTTTATTTACATGATAGTTAAATTTTACTACTATTTTTTTTGTATTCTAAATTTCCATTTAAATTAATTTAGGTTTCATATATATATAAGTCAAGAAAAAATCACAGCAGCCGGAGGCTACTAAACTTACGTGCGAGGGACTGTGACTAATTCTGGTGAAAGGTGGATGCTGTTTGACTTGCAACGTGGACGGCTTGGTAGGCGTCGGGGGCAACTGGCGGCCGCGGCCGCGTCGCGCTCCATCCCGCTCCCACGATCGTTCCCGCCACTCCCGCCACTCCCGGTCCCGGTCCCGGTCCCGGTCGCCACCTATCGATGCCCATACTACCCTTTGAATAATTTTGTTGTTCTAACTCCGATTAAAACCACTGCTCATGTCGATGAGGTAATGAAGGTAGACGTAAATTAACACACAGGGATAGAATGACAGAAAGAAAGTAAGAATAATCGAAAAATAATTGAAAGTGTAATAAAATTATACAGCGGTTATAGCTTAAACAGATGTGCAAACAATTTTCTTACAATTAGTTCCACGCTCTTTGCACGCGTCTCTTATACTAGTCTAAACGCACAAAGCCAGGATCCCACCGAAAACATCTAATTAGAAATTTAAACAAATGAAAGGAACAGCAAAGGGTCTAATGGGTTGTCTATGGAAATAAATCTTGTTTTTATTCAATTATGTTGATTAAAAAGACCCTTTACTTTACAATAAATTACATCCAGGTACATTCAATGCGATATAAATATATTTTTTTTATTTCATACCATAAATTCATTACGACGCAACGGTTATAACACAGCACCTTGTGGTACATTACCTAAGTTCGAAGATTTGTAGGACAGTAAAATTACTTTAGTGTTTGTGGGTTGCGTTTTTGTTTTGAATAGTGATAACGTGGTCAAATTTATTACCTGTAGAGAGCTGACAGTGAATATACTAAAGATCAAGAATTTTAACTTTAAAGATTGTGGCAATACGAAGCGATACGCATAGTAAATTATATGGTAGAGCGAGACACACGGATGAAACCTAAGTATACCTACAATAATTTTAAAACGGCTTAAGGATTTTGTATAATCTTTATAAATTTTATTTTGTAAATTTATGTTAAATTACTTATTAAATACCGTGCCCTAATATTTGTGTGTAGTAATAATTTAAAAATCTGTGTAAATTCTTGCATTTCATTATATTATTATTAAAAAAAAAACGCATACGTATTTATCTTAAAGAAAACTATAAATACGTGAATTTCTGCCATTTTCAAAGCAATACTTGTATAATTTTAACTTTATTGGCCATATATCAGTGGACTCATGTGCATTTTAGGTCTCATTCCGACTCCGATCGCAACGCCACCTACCGGGTCCAATTGTGAATCTAAACCATTCGCACTAACTCAAATACGCACAAAAATTCACATCAAAATCAGTACAGCTGTTTAGGAGGAGTTCAGTCAATAACACACGTGCAGAAGAATTATATATATAAAGATAATAGAATTTCTTATAAATTTTAATCAGATATTCAATGTCAGCCCTTAATGTCGTAATGGAGGTTTGGACTCGTAACGCGCTGTATTGGTGTAGTGTGGCCTTGAGTGTCTGGCGAGTGGTCTCACCGTAGGTGTGGTGTGGCGGGCTGGGCGACCGCGAGGGCAGGCTCAGGCTGGTTGTGGGATACGGCGCCCTCCACTCCTTCCCTGCTGTCAGGAATACCTTCATGTACCTTCTTCCACGGTTTACTCTATGCCCGTCGGTTAACCGACATAATTTTTCTGCTCACAAAGGTGACTCTTTTAAGTTTTGGGTGACTGTTAAAGGATTTTCCAAAAAGGTTTTGGAACTGGATTTTGGAACACAAAGGGTTGGATGGATATTCGCTCGGTCTGGAATTAGCCGTGTGTCTAAATGTGTCTAAAGTTCTCGTGAAGTTTAGAATATTATTACTAATGTAATGTAACAAATTTTTATGACAATACTAGAAGTATATTTGCGTTATATCTACGGTTATCTACTTTAGGGTTTACAACTGAAATATAAAGTCTTTAAGCTTTTGCATGCTGCATGTTTTCATCAAAGTAGAAAAGTGCATGCGCTCAGGCATTTCGCATGTGGAGCCCATTTCAAAGCAGTCAGAGTGCAAATGAGAGCAGAATCAAATTTAATTCGGGCACCATGAATGGTAGCATGCAGCAGGCAACTTAATATAAAATTTTATCAGTATCCTGTTTACAAAGGCCAATTGAAAATATTCTATTTCTAGTATAAACTATTCAACTTAGCTTAAATGCCAATCCGTAATGAACTTAAATCTAGAGTATATAAAGTTCAGAGTAATCGTCTGATGGTACTTATAACATGACAATTCTAATTATTTAATGAACATAGGAGCATTAGTTCGAACATAGCCGGGTCTCTGCTACTGGAATATATTTTACAAAACTAGCTCTGTGGAACTTTGGTACAGCTAGGATATAAGTATACACACTATAACTAATTCGATGAACATAATTTCTGGCGCAATGGCTTTGCTCACTGATTATCTTATAGCTACAACTACAGAATATGAATATCTACAGCTACTATAAGTAAGCTAGACTTCCCATCTTCTCACAAAACTTTCAGAGTACCTTTATGAGAAGAAAAATGTTTGCAAAACTGTTTGGTTGGAAAATAATCTAAATGAAATAGAACAAGACCAAGAAGAAGAAGAATCAAAGTAAAATAGACTTCAAATAAACAAACTCTATATGCACATAATAATAATATAACATAACTTGGTGTAGACTCAGCTTAATGTTAAGCCCTGGTTAGATATATAATGCGGTATTTCGGCAATGACATAGACAGAATGCACTTATATTACTCTGCATTAGCTTAAAGCTGACGTAATCTGCTGATACAGATAACAACAGTATATATACAGATTAAATATAGGTTCGGCAGAATATCAGCAGATTTATTTTTTAACTTTAAGACACATCAATTTTAATTTTAGAATTAGGTAATCGTCATCATTAGCGTTATGGCTATTAATACGGAAGGGGACTTACCATGCGGGTGGTAATGGTGAGGCGCCCGGTGGTGAGGTCGACCGTGGCGATGGTGCTCATGCTTGACTATCTCAACGACATTGTTGACCGTGTCGGAGAAACCGATGTCGTGGTGATAGCCGCCGTAATGACGTCGTCGCGGACTCGGCGTTCGTCTGAAATGTCATTGATTAAAATAAAAATTTCCTGAACGAGTAGTCAGATGCGTTTACAATTTGAACATGCTCATGCTATACACGTATCTCTTGGTAAAAGGTAATATATTTATAACTTTCTGAAAATGCTTCGTAAGTTTTATTTTTATTAGTATTAGCAAAACATTAGTTAGTAGGTATTTAAACGTTTTTTAAGATGAAGGTTATTGGTTAGTCAAAATGTAGATACACGTGTGTCTAAACATACCAGCTATTCTCACTTTGGTCAATCCGTAGATGTCACTACAAAATATAATAAATCAAAATATGACACAATTGAAAGAACCTTTACATCCTGTAAAGAACAAATGAAAAGTAACTCATAAAAAATGATATAATTTCCAGTTTAGCGATGAAAACAAAAAGTATTAAGTGATAATGGGAATGAATTAAACAATTATGATCTCTATGTCTAGATGTATAAGAAGTGATACTTAAATAAATTATTTTGAACTTAATATACCTATTTAAATTACCTTAAGCTAGAAGATCTTCCTTGGTGTCCATTTTGGTACGCATGAGGTGGCTGTAATTTTCCTTCTTCCAACGACTCCATCGAAGGATGCCTTGACGCTCCTTCTTCTAATTCCAATACCTAAAACGAACCCTCAGTTGAAATTAAATTTAAAAAAATAAAAGAAAAATGAAATAACTCCGCAAAACTCTTTATCATGACACATTTAACTGTCCCATATTTACAAAATGAATTAACATTACAAAGTCAAAAATAACGCAAAACATCTAAATGTGAGTTTGATTCATATTCATGCAGCAATCCGTGCATTTGCGGTGATAACTATAAACTGTTACGTACTTACCAGATATCAATATGTCAGCGAGAATCTATGCATTAAAATTCATATTAAATATCATGCTAGATTTTAGTACGTTCATGCCTTATTTTTACATCATGCCCTAATATGGCTTCGTATTAAGTATATCTGTATGATGTTAATTCGTTAGTATGATTGTGGCTGTAATGTCAATGTTTCAGTGTAGGTATTGACTGTGACAGTGCTGTGTCTAAGAACAACAATATACACAAGAGTAACCCTAAATACTCATATTATAGATTACACAAACATTAAACAATATATATCATTCACTATAAGACTTCACTGTAAATAATATAAAGAACTGTTACAAAATTGTCTACATAAATTCAATATAAAAATAATCGATTATTACTGAGAATATTACCTAAGTATCAACAACCATCTGTAAACTTTCAAAAATAGTTTCGATACAGCACAATCTATTTCAAAATTACACAGGACCTAAGGCCCTTAATAGCTCCGTTAAGTTCGGCCTAGAATAATAATAATAGAAAAGATTAGTGTAACAGCTAACATAGAACAACAACAACAATATTATCCTAAAACTTGGTTAGTGACAAAACATTGAAACAACGACTCTAACAGTTACAACACCAACTATCTATGTTAAATTAAATACGTTGGTTACTAAGGGACACACCCATATTTACGAACAATAGGTTACATAGACATTAACATTTACAACCAATCCAATAGCTCGAGTTTAACAAAGTTCATGAAGTTATAAATATTGTTGTTAAACTCTGACACTCTGTCCAGTTAATTATATATTGGAAAGCACAAGGACAAGTAGTTTAATTTAGGGTTACATCAATAATACTTTTATCCTTTCACCAAACGTATTCACCTTTTTGTTGTTCCTGAAACAAAAGAAACGATACATGTAGCTTTATCATTATTTTTAAAAGTTGCATATAAAACATCGATTAAAAATATCTTTTGGAGCAATTTCAGTTGTACTCAATTAATAAAAACAGTGTTAAAATATTCAAAGTTACAGTTAACTTCCCTTAACTGTATAAAAGTGTTTCAATTTCACGTGTTTAAAGTTATAGGTCTCTTTAAAGATATAAGTGATAGAAGAGATCAGGCACAAAAGTTAGTGTTTACTTAAAAAAACATTACGGTATAAAACAACTAGGTTGTAGGCGTGTAACGAAACAATCCCACAGTACACCTTCTGACTCTAAAGATTTAAGCCGCGCACACCACAATAGCTCTTAGAGGAGTGGAATTTGTCCTATTTGATTGTAATAGATAGGTAGGTATATTACGGCCAAATTACACAATATCTTTATAAATAAAGTAAGGTATCTGTTGTACTAATGTCTACTCGTAAGCTATTTCAGAGTTATTTCTGCGTGAAAATGAAACAAACCTTTATCTATACAAATCCATTAGTAAGAAATTAGTAAGAAAAAAGAAATGTCACTAATCAACGATATAACTCACTTGAAAGATCTTCTGATGCTCGACCGTCGCGCGAGGTTGGCGATGGTGTGCATGTCCTCCGTTGTGTGCAGGTGTCCGTCCGGTGCGGGACCCTCGTGGCTGAGCGAGCCGGTGCGCGAGCCGGGGCCCAGCCCCGCCGCCACGTCCATCAGGCAGTTAAACAAGGACGCCTTCTGCACCACGCACTCCCACGTCATGTACCCCCCGACTAAAGCTTGCGCAATCTCATGTCACATTCCAAACTATCTTATCGAAAACCCAATCGAAAGTTCGCAACCCTCTACCGTCTAAAGCCTACATGAGTCTGCGCAATCCCATACATCATGTTATCATGTCCATGCTGGAGTTCTTTCAGAGTATAACTATGTTTGGTGTTCATGTTGTGTAATAGAATTCCAACGGATGGACACTGTTTAAAGGAGTAGAATAAAGATCAGTAGGTATTTGTTGTGTGTGAAGATGAATACGGCTACCTGAGATCTGAGGAAATAACTAATACATAACACATGTTAGTTGTAGATATGTATCAGCATGTCGGTGATAATGTTTAGTACAAGTAAAAAAAGTTCAAGTATTCGTTTGTAAAGTAAAACAATTAGTATAAAAGAAGCATTATAATATTTTGAAGGTATAATGTATGTGCGTAAAAGTTGTGCATAAAAGTTTGAAGCCAGAGGCAGTTTACTGGTCAGCGGGCTTATATTCATTGCATAAAAGTATTTTGTAGTTCAGAATTAAGATTTATATATTTGAGACGTTCTCCAGCATGCGTAGACTTGAGAATCATGATTCATCTTTCGTTAAAGCTATGGTACAAAATGTATAAAAGGCAAACAAGAACGTAGCATAAAGCATATTATTCTCACGATAAATTCATCACATCAGGCCTCTAATATGGTATTAATTGAGCCAAAATGTAATCAAATCAAAGATTAATAATAAAAACGTTACAAAGCTAACACATCAGAAACAAAACTTTATCATAAGGTGATGATCTCAATATAAAACCATGCACAATTCCTATGGGAATCAAAATTCACACGAAAAACTTAAAGGCAAATCGATTAAAAAGTAAATTGAAAATCAGGGGACAATAGTGGATACACAAACGACACAAGGGTAGACAAACAATCTACTGTAAGTAAAACTACGTCTAATGAGTCCTAAAATTGCTCAACACAGACACACATTGTCTAAGTACTATTTACGTATTTTGCAACTATAGGACAGATCACTATTATTGTGGTTTACGAAGCCCTCTTAGGAACTCGGACAAAATTTGCCTTCAGGCACAAATTTTGTATAAAACTAGAAGGCGATGTGCTTTGTTGAAATTATTCTAATACTAATTAAAATCTCTTCAAAAAATCAAGACTGTCGCATCATGTAAAATGTTATAATATTATATTATCATCATCACTTAAGATTATGTTATTATTCAAACACGATGCGAAGAGGTTAATGATAAAATAAAAATAGAAAATAAAACTATGTAAGTGCAAGAAAAATAGTTTCGTTCCATATAATAATAAATACTACCGGCTGATTGGCCGTAGGGCTATTCTCGTTGAATGCCTGAAAAGTAAACCACCAATGTAGTCGACTCGTTCGAGTCGATTTTACTAAAGTGATTCTGTATTGTTGTTACTTTCGGTACATCGCATACCAGTAGCCAATCATTCTTTATCGAACGGTTTACACAACGTCCACACATAATAGAAAAAATAAATTTTAAAAACGTTGATTAACACAACAATACGACCACAGGAAGACAACACAACCAACTCTATATAACTAACTAGAGTGTTCCAAATTGTAATCTAAACACAGGGAAATATAAAGGACAATTAACATATACTACATATTAATCGTGTAGATACCTAACCACATAAAGTTACATTTGGCTCAAAATACGAAAAAGGTGTATTAACTTACGTTTGGCAATCATAGCCACACGGATTTACTCTGGCTTCACATAAATCTAAGTAACCTACATTAATTAGACAAATATAATTATTTTCCAAGGAAACAATAAACATAAGGTAAAAAATACTGTGCATTTGTTTAATAATCAAATAAAATTTGCTCACCGGTGGGCGCTTTGGTGCAATTTTGCCGAACTGTGTGGTTTTCCAGTTCTCTATAATAATAAGCCCCGCGTAAATTTTCCCTACAGTCAATTTTCCAGTATTGAGTACGTCGTTCCGAGGTACCAGTAAGTCCAAAATCTTCTTTGCTTGCAGTGGCCATATGTGAGTTATTGTTTCTCTAAGCTCCTCAT
>DWNH01001520.1:0-11264 GCA_018249895.1 Tiana niger | reverse complement strand
CTGAAAATGCCATACATTTTCAGAAATTCGTATTTTGTGAACAGTCTCAGCGAATTTAAAATTCGCCGAGACTGTAGGGAGTTAACATTAAAAAATATTCCATAAAGGTACCACTTTTTCGTTTGACTTATTTTATTTCAACATCGTCGGAAAAATATGTCTACGTATACGACACGTTGGCGTTTCATTAAACATAATACGATATCCACTATCGCTGAAATAATAACTGTTATTACAATATTATAACTATACATGTATGGTATGTAGGTAACTAATACATAACACACAAAAGATTATAGATTATCAAAAGTATAGTCGAGCAGTAAAAGAATAGTATTAGTGTTTCAATGTTGTCCTATTGCCCCTGTGCTCCCGTATGTGAAAACGAATTTTTCGATACTATTACATACCAATACCATACAAAGCCAACGTTAATGAATTTATATATGTATTAATTATCGCTGGCTTTTCGGTTAAAAAAACACCGAAATGAAGCCAGATGGACTATGGCCACACACTCATATCTAAAGGAAGACCAGGGCCACTTAAAGAGGGGTTGGTAATAGCTTAATAATAGGCTGTTAGATTTTTAATAATAATGACTGAAATAAAAATATGAAACTGTATTGACAAGCACTCCGTATATATAGAGGAAATGAAATTCATGTTGATTTTTCCATTTTTGCACACATCCGAATTATATCAGAATAAAGAACCGCTTCCAAAATGAGGTCATTTCCTGATGTTCCAAACAACTACACAAAGGAAATTACCAGAAGATTATCTTTATACGGTAAATTTGAAATTTTCGCAAACCAACAATGTTTCAGTGGATGATTCTTGAAAATTGATTCCTTGCGTTATTTCCTATTATCCTCGTTCTCTCCAATACTGATTTAATACAATTGGTTGACTATAAGTTAAAGAAAAAGGTCGAAATAAGATTATCATCAAATAAACTTCATTTATCTAAAAACCACCCAACTGCTTTTTTCGAAATACTACATATAACTAGTTCTGTTATTACAATTACCCTTGGTCAAGAAATCTACCCCAACGCGACCAGGAATGAATTGCGCTGATTGCACAAAGCTCCTTCAATCCCTCTCATTTCGTTATCGTTGCAATTGTACTTTTCTTTGAACCCTCTTAATAACAGAGGAACGATAAAACGCATTCTATTCTCCCCACAGTGACTCGACAAAAAGATAGCCAGAAATATCTCATTAAAAACCTCCGCCCTATGATTTTAATTAAGAAATATAATTTAAAAACTTTGAGGAACAGGTGAACAACCTAGGTTTTATAAGGGTACCTGTCGTCTCCAGATTTTTCGTAAAATATTTAGGCTGCTGCCGTCGAAAGAATCAAATTCTAAAGAAATTTTCTTAATCATTTTCAATAGAGAAAAACCTCAAAATATTCTGGAATTATATAACAGCATTGAACCTATATTAAACAACTACATAATAATATGTACCTGAATGTACTTCACCATGCTTTTAATCTTGCGATGATCAAATTTAACAGTCAGAGTTACAATTCGATTTGATACTTAGAACAGTTAGAACCACATCTGATAGCTATTTCAGTAAACTTTATTATCATAGATATACGCCATCTAATGCTAGTGACAGTTTCTTAATATTTTATATTTAAGTAGTTAGGATCAAAATTTAAAGTCATATCCAGACAGATTATGAAGGTAGAGAAGTAATATAAGTAAACGAATTTACAGTAATAAATTAAAGCAATTAAATGTATCTTGAAGATATTCTCAATTTGCATAGTTGATATGTAGGAATCAAAATGATAATCCAAGAAATTAGAGAGAACTATTACATAGACATGACAGGATGGAGAGGATATCAATAAATTTAATAAATGGCAGTAATGAATAAATTTGTGATTTTTTCCGAACCCACAGTTTATTTTAATTCCTTACTTAATTTCAGTCACATTAACGAAATTTGAACTTCATCACGATTAGATTAAGAAAATGACTTTCCAAGCGCTAGCAAAGAGCGCGCAACAGAGTGACAGTTGAATAATTAATCCAACCTGCAATAGTCGAGGAATGAAGTGAAGTAGTTAAAAACATCGTTAAGCACATTGTCGAGAGCGTTTAAGTCGCTTGAAGTGAAAGTTTTCACGTTACGAATACTTGAAAAGTCCATTACACGGTTGACGGCACCGACGTCGACCTCACGACGCCAAGTTGTTTGTAATTACGCAGACATGGCCCCGAGATTTCATTTAAACTTTGTGATGCCACCCGCTGGTGACAGATCTTTGCAATTGTTATTGCTGAAGGAAAATATTGTCCGGTGCCCAATTTATCGCATTCCCCCTATCGTGGCTTAGCATACCATAAGCCAATATTTTTAGTTTATTGTTATACCTAAAATAGTTGCGGAAACGAGGCGTAAAAAATTTTGATCGTAGAGCACTCTCTAATGCTTCGCATTGACTCGTGCAATAAATATATATACCTATGTAATTATATGTCGCCTACATTTGTATTTATACAGAATAAACAGAACGTCTACAATAGATATATTAAAAAAGCTACGTCACAAATTGCATGTTCGTAACAATTAATTATTAATTAGTCTGCGTGAAATTAAGAAGGTTTAAAGTTTTTTAATTACGTACTAGGAAAATATGGTCTCCTCATAGGCCTTTATGGAAAGGTCACAACATTAATACATTCATATGTAATTTTAAACAGATTATACGCTTTAGATTGTAAATGCTGTATAAACTAAGAGAAATACTGAAATTTCTAGTTTTACAGGAAAGAAAAATGCCCAAATAAGTAGAAAAAGATGCGCGTAGGACGCAAAAAATAAACTACGATATTGTTTCAAACAGCGGGTAGGTACGAAAAATGCAAAGCGTAACTTTTTTTTCAATCGGCGGCTCCCAGTGATATCTACACTGTTGCAAAGGTTTTCATCGCAAATTGATGAAGTGGAGCTTTGTTCTATAGACTGTTTCCGTGAATAGGCAACTGTTAAAGTGAATTGAGCGCGGATATCGACGTGTATTCCCTCGTCTGTGCGATAGTTGTGTTGAATTAGTAAGTTAGCGATTCATGCATATTAAGGCTCGAAGCGACAACTACGATTCCATATTCAAATCCACTATGCCCTTGTAGCCTCCAGCGAAGTCCTCTATTTGGACTTAATAAAGTTACTTAGAACACTGAAAACTACTTGTTTATGTACACTTTTCAATACGTCATGACACGACAACAAAATTGATGTGCGGTAGATTGTGCCGACCGAGGAAGTAACATCTTCACAGCTAAATCTACTGTAAAACATTTTTTGTGGTTCAGAAGAGAAGGGTGTGGTCGCCGGAGTAACAACATACTTTAAACCTGAGCCGGCTTTTTAGTCCTCAGGAGTAGTAAAGCATCTATTTACGACGTCTATGGGTTGTTCAAATCATTTACCACCAGGTGATCCGTTTGCCCATTTGCTACTTCTTTCCATTCAAAAAAATTTACTTTATGGCAGTTCGGTTTTTTGGTATTTTTTTATTATTCCCTTGTTTATCCACTTTGAGAACTTTGAGATAACCTAAAAATGATTCCAATTAGACAAACTAAAAATTGGTTCCAATTAAAATTTGAGGGGCGCAACTGGTACAGCGGCAGCAATAGCGATGAAACCTAGGTATAAGCTAAGTATACTATAGACTGAATAGAATTCACACTGCATTTTAGGCGAATTTCGCGGTGCGCTGAGATTTGAGTGGCAAGTGAAAAAAACATAAGACTTCTACTACTATGAATTCAAAACTTGAAAATACGACAAGAAAATTTAAACGAAATCTAATAAATACGTTAATTCAACACATAAGGTTCAATTTTCTAATGTAGTTATCTAATATAAGCATATACCTATTTTTTCAATGCTTGGTGAGATTTACGTTTGTTATATACATACACGTGTATGTACAAACTTTGTGCATCCAATGAATTTATCGTTATCGTCGAATTTTTGCATCTTAAAATTATGAAGTTATGAGATAGAGATATTTATGAGTTCTAAAACACTGTTAATGTATTTTAATATATTTCCGCTGCCCTAAAATATACAAATACCCTTATTAGGATTGACAACTTTATTCAGAAACACCATGGGGACTATCACAAACAAATGAAAATTAATGAGAATTTTGGCAACATTTTTTACTTTCGAAATCCCGGTAAAATTATGTAGGTGCTCTTAAATCCCCAAATCCCGAATTAACTTTTGAACGACCCCAATCAATATCGTGATTGATCGGGTTGTGTTTTAATTGGGACGGACGCGTTTATTGGGTAAGTCCTTGGGGGCTACCAAAATGAACGAACCTTGCGCTGCGACGTATTTGTTTAAAATTAAAGTTTGGCTATATAAAAAATCTTTTGCTTTAATAGTTGGGTTATGCTTCGTTAGCGTGACGTCCTATAAGCTTAGTAAATCCCTCATATGTAAAAAAAATTTGGACACAGACATTGTTTTAGAAACTATAATAATAAATGTGATTAATTGTTTCAGCGCTTAATTCACAGATGAAAGTGACCTAGGAGTAAGAGTATAGTAGGTACTTATAGGCCTACGATCTGCTTTTATAGTGGAGAGAAGTAGCAAATGAGCATGCAGACCACCTGCTTTACGTGGTTTCTGCAACCCATAGACATCCATATCTAGCCTAAGGCAAAACGTAGACCAACCTAAAATCATAAATACATGTAGGTACCTACTGCTATGCCTGTGACTAAGATGATCGTCTCGTATTAAGTGTGCTCCGGCAACCACATCCCGGTAGAATCGGGCGTGGCGGTGGTACTTCCTCAGGTTAAAATAGTTTATGTGAAGTTCACGATTTTACATAAACTATTTTAACCTATTTTTCTGGCACACTTCCGATACAGAATCAAATATCTTATTAATAAAAATAGAATATGTATTTATATATATATATCCGTTCTAATTAACTATTCGGTTTATTAACTGTATCTAATGCCAGAGGCTATATAGACTATATAAAGGCGCTGTTTGAAGTTATACCTACAAGCAAACCACAAACTAGATTAAACCCACAAACTGGAAACTTATTTATCTCTTAAGACAAATTGCCAGCGTGGGCATTCCAATCTCAATCTTGTTTACAGTAAGCTAAATCCATTGCAAATTTGAATCGAACTCATAGCGACAATTAATCGCTGTACACACACATTATAGTCAATAGTTTGTGCTCATTCAATTAACGCTGCCTAGGTGATTGATTCCGTCGCCGTCGGTAAGTCTACATTGCGTAGTGCTTATCCTTTGTACACAGACTACATATCTCCTTCAGGATTACGTTGAATCTATAGCAAGGAGCGTATTAATTTTCCTTTCAGACCAATAAATGTATTTGCTGCCGTACCCTGTCTTGTGTTTATACTAACTAACTAACCTTCAAATACATATTACATCGTGTTGCTAGTTCCAATAGATAAGATATAGCATGAAATTGAAGTTATAGCATGGCGCGTAGACTTACAGGTACAAATACTTATGGGTACAAATTCTCAACTTTTAAGGCGAAGGTGTGGTATTGACAGCAATTGTCTCCGCCGCGCTGCGACTGGCGGGAGCTCATGATGGAGAATCTCGGTCAGATCCGAAACCAGGTCAATCCCGAAAACTACACGTGAATAGATAAGCCGGCTTTTTATTTATGAAAATTGTAACTGGTCGATATTTAAGAAAATAAATTTGAGGAATTCTTATAATAGCAATTAAAGCTAATACGATTATTTTCAGAATATTTATTTTTATGTCCGGTTTTGTAAATAAAAAATAAATTACCAAGTTTATTAAACTTGTATTAAATTATTTCCGCTTGTCATAAACAGACGTCATATTAAGATTAAAATACCTACTTTAATTAGAAATGTTTGTTCATAACTTTGACCACGTGATGCTTGATACAAAATGAATGACATCGGATTTCAAGTGAACGTTTTCCGAATCCGAATTGCTAGGTAATATTTCACAGAACATGTTTAATAATGTATTTAGTATTTCATCTGTTTACTATCCCAAAAATGCTGTAACATAAATACGTAAGTGGGAAAACCAGTGTCAGCGCCAGCCTTGATTGATTACGAAGTAAATTATACAGCTGTGGCTACAGCTAAGGCCCAGCCGCATTGGTTTGTAATAAATGGAAGTTCACCTCGCACTCTTCATCGTATCTCTACAAATAAAATATTGTTAGAAGTCCTGGAATAAGGTTTAAACGATCAATATCCTTGAATTGAAAGAGAAAGGTAAAGTAGTAAGTATCACCGCCACACCCAATTCTAACCCCCAATTCTACATTAGGCAACCAGGCAGTATAATATTCAACGTGCATCTCAATGTGCAAAGTTAATTAACAGGATTCCATCACCCCGGTAACGAATAAGACGTATTGTACTTTATAAATATACAAAAAACGGCGGGCCTCATGCAAGTCAAGTTGATTTTGCCTCAAGTTTAGTAACAGCTATTAAACTTTCCCAAACAAAATAGGGTTCAAAATCGATTTAAAAAATTAAACCTTATAAATTATCGTATTCGATTGTATTTGGAATGATCTGGAGCCAGCCTTGAAAAGTGACAGCTCGGTTGGATTTATCTTCATTTTTAAACAGCAGCCACAGCATTAAACGGTATCCACTTAACTCTTTACCTCCTTTTTGTCGACTTTTTATAAATATGCTTAAAAGCACCCTCGAGAGCCTCGCTTAATAAATAGGAATTGAAAATTTATTTTGATATATATCTATATTTATATAAGCTTTATATAAAAGTTTATGTACCTAAACCATATTATAGTTGTATTCTTAAATTATTTTTTCAGTCAACATCTCACATCGAAAAAAATATTTTATCAACAGCCACTAGTTGCATGTAATAGAAAATGTTTTGCAGTTTCCAATAACCTACTTTCATTTGATAAATATATTTAAATACATATTTAAATAGATATTTTTACATCCAAACACAGAACAAATATTCCTGCTCATCACACAAGCACTTGGGTGGGAATCGAAACCACGACCTCCCGTTTATCTGTCAGGTTCGCTAACCACTAGACTACAATTGTACTGTAACTTTCTACAACGGTATAGTATCTTAGTCCTCAGAGGAGGCATCGCATCTATGTATTTGCGATCTCAGGTAGTACTAAGGTATCTACTGCCTGAAGTTGCAAGTTGATGTCCATTAGTTTCAGTGAGCACACACCATTCCTGTATGCTCGTTTGCTACTTTTCTCAATAAAAAAACTATAACAGAACCTATAAGCTATTATATTACCTATGTATGTACCTATATAGCTAATCGTTATACGAAGCTAACAATAAAACTGAAGGAGATGTACCAAACTTTTTCCCTGGCGCCATACAACCCAGGCTAACAAAAGCGGTCCATTTAAAAGATAGCTTCAATGAGATTTAAGCAAAGCCTTTTTTCGCAGCCCTCAGCACTACCCATAAACGAAAGCTGTCAGCGTTGGCCATTGAAATCGGTCTCCTTTAATTTTGAAACCAATAAATTTCGTAATCCGCCAACGGAATTTATATCGCCCATTTAATGTCAATAAATAAAAGAGAGGAGACGCCAACGAAGGGTTTTTGCTACCTTTCCAAATGTCACTGCGCTCATTTTACATACAAAGGCGACGTGTCAATGATCGTCCGTACGTTAAACAATATTAAGCCTTGGGTACTTGCAACGCGTTATTCCATACAGGCCTTTGTGTAATGCATTGCAGTATGCAAATTAATAGTGATTGAACTTCCGAATTATAATTAGAAAGCAATATTGGCGCATAGACACCGTCAATATTTGCGCTTCAATACACGTGCGAGCTAATGTGTAATTTATAAAGCTTTGTTTGCCTAACGGGTGTCGGATCTGCGTGTGACACAAGTATAATCGTATATACTTGTGTTATGTATAATCCCCATCCGTCAGTACCCATTAAACCCATCGAAGCGCCATTGAGTCTTGTGTTGCGTATGACAGTATACTTGTTCGAGTCTAATCGCCCGCCGAGGGCCGACATGCTCGCAAATTGTACGTTTGTTAAGGAAAATGTACGTACCGTACTCAATTTGCTTACTATTATTAACGTCCCGTTAACTATGTTTTCCATTGTATTCACAGTCACCCCACTAGAATGGAGTTATTTCTAGTGATCGCCTTTGGTAGATTTACAAGTCATTTGTTACGTATTTATCACATCACTTTATTTTATTTTACCAATAAATAAATAAAGTTGAAGTTTTCTTTTTCGTATAAAAGTTGAGGTAATTATTTAATTAAACGGAATTAGTTGTTTACATAACACTTTAATATAATTAAGATAGGTTCGCAAATTAAAGTGTGTCAAATAAATTTTCATTTGCTCTTTACATGTTTTCAAAAAGTGTGAATTGAACAGCAGTTTTAATCTCTTGCAAAAGTACCTATTCAAAGCATATATATTACCTTAAATTCTACTGTCCTACTAATTGCCTATGACTCTGGTTTCCAGTAAGTGTAACCAGTGACCATCCAGAGTCTATCAACAGATCAGTTCGATGGTAACGTAATATTGTTTACGTAGTTACTTACATACTGTATGTCTTGATAAAATTATGTTAAGCAACACACATATACCACATAACTAAAATCACTTAACCAAATCATTAAAGTCAGACATGGTCCGGTGCTGGATGAGTTACCACTAACAACTTAATGCCATACACAATTCTATGTTTCGGCTCCGGAGGTCACCTAAACCATCGTTTAGTTTTACCTAAATCACCGTTTTAGTGGTATATCTACGCTCATTTGCTACTTTGTTTTAGTAAAATAAATTTGCCGATCCAAATTTAGAGCATTTTCGCAGCCAAGGTCTAAAAAGTGAATACTGATTTGATACACACAAGACTTAAATTTATATATCCGACAATGGAAGCATATTGCAAAAAAATGGCAACTAATGTAACCATTGAAACATAACGTGAAGCGTGCAAATATACGCGAACTGTTCGCAATTAACTCTATTCAGACTGCGTTGAAAAACTGCGTAGATAGTCGATTCCATTGAAACATTTCAAACAATCAAATGTATCGGGGGCACAAAGTGATATGAAATGTTCGATCGGAGCATCTTGAAAATAATCACCTTTTTTTAATGAAAACGCCAAACTACATTTCGTTTCAACATACTAAGTATAATATTACTTACCATGTATCACTTTATAGTCATTTACAATCCAATGAAAAGCATTAACTTATTGCGTAGAGCAGTCAGCTCCTGAGCAACAAGCTAAGATGAATGCCAAATATCAAGCAGTCCTTTGCGGGGACAGAATCAGGTGTACCTATCTGCATAAGACTTTAATTAATTTCTATTTTTATTGGTAGCTTTATTTCGCCAGGAGGGTGTGGTTGCCGGAGTTCACTAAATAGATACGAGGCGACCATCTTAGTCTTCAGAAGTTGTAGGTAAGTTAGTCCTATTGTCATACGGTACTGCCAAAAGTTGCAAGTGAATGTCCAAGTGTTGCAATGACCACTAAACACCAGGTGGCCTGCATGCTCGTTTGCTACTTCTATTCAATAAAAAAAGGAAAATTAAATAAAATATATTAGAATAGACCCCCTGGAGGCTCCTTTCCTATTAATAATAATAAGACTGGTAATCCTATATTTGTTAAAGTGTTCCGAAATTCCAGGACTTTACATTATAGAGGCGAATAATTTAAAACTTAAGGTCACCTCTATTTTGAACAAATATTTTTCTAAGTGGATCTATCTTATCTTGTTTCTTACTCGTTTTTGTAGACTTCAAAGAGTTGAGATACTGAAATCATCATTTTAATTTTGTTAAGCAGTAGTGCTTTTCACTCCCGCGTGTATAAAAGAAATTTACATTACAGACACAAAAATAAATATTTAGATTCTGTAATAAATTGTTTCTTACTTTTAAGTTAGAAATCTGTTCTACAAAATTGTTCGCAAATTGATTTTTGCTATGGATTTTATACGCACCAAGTACCTACCTGTCGACTTTATTTCTGTTTCATGTATGTATCTTTAAATATCTATATCTAGTAGTGCCTAATAGTTCTACCATGACCAGCGTTTTTATTCAATCGTAGGAATAGTTAACGAGTAGGTACCTACATCATAATAAAGTAAAAGAAAATTATTCGTTATTGTTTCTCAATGTTAAATATTGCACTAGTTCAAACAAAAGATTATTAACTAACATGCGAATGGAAACTATTTTACTTTGTTCTTTGTAAATAAATAAGTTAAAGCTACACGGCATTTTTAATATTGTTCTGCATTTTCAAACTTAGGTAACAAAAAATTTAGATTGATAACGCCAGCTTCCAACTGGCGAATCAAATAGGCGAATGGCAAATTCGTGACGCTTTGTTTTCAACCATTCCCGTGAACTGAATGGCTTCCGATATCGTACGAAGCGGCTAACTGGCGAGCGACGTGAATGCCAGATTCCCACACTCGGCACAAAGAACTCCCGGAATATTGAAGCTGCATGAATAGAATTGGTATCGAAAGCAACTACGCAGTAATCGCAGACGCGTGGTGGAACTTTATTAAACACAAAATGAAAGAAAAGTTCAGGTATAGCAGATATTTTTTTACAGTAGTAGGTATAGCGCACCATATAGGTAATAATGTTGTACCGTATAAATGGGTTCTGTAGCCCTACGGTACCAGTCGACGCCCTACCTACTATATGACTAATAACCATGAACCTCTTACCAAATAGTTGGGCATGGAAGAGGGTCACAGTCAGTCAGTATAGATTATAGGGGCTCCGCAGAGGAATGAATACAACAACATTACCGTAATTTTACTAAACAAAGGGTAACTGAAGGGGTAAATCAGGCGATGTCCAGTCGAGTGTCCTCAGCCTCAGGCTGCCTGTCCACCGTGGCGGAGCAAGGCAGCGGAGTGGAGCGACGGAGTAATGCGGAGCGGAGTTACATACTGTGTCTGTCCACCGCAGCGGAGCGGAGACGAACTATGGCGGCACACTGCGAGCGAAGCTTGCGCCCGCGCCCGCTTCTCCGCTCCGTTTTAAATTTCTTAATAGATGGATAACAATGTATTAGAGAGTTTTATTGGAGATTGGACTGGCCTCGTGGTGTAGTGGTTAGCGAACCTGACTGCTAAACGGGAGGTCGTGGGTTCGATCCCCACCCA